>OMNN01066022.1:24606-41421 GCA_900302755.1 Chromis chromis
CTTATTATATTTACTGTTTTTCTACAATAAATTATTATATTCTAGTAGTAATCATTTACAAAAATGATAAAGAATACGTTACTGTGACAGTATTAGCAATAATAATGCATAACATCTATGACATCCAAGTAGATTAGCACATTTTTTCTGATGTAGTGGTTGTAATTTTGCAAGTTATGCTTTACATAATAATCATTATCAGTTGCTATCATGTCTGCCATAAGCATGCCGTGTCCTTTCTAAGTGAGCCCCCAAATATGGATGAATGTAACAACATTGAAAAATCCCTCAAATTTATGACCAATCGTGAAACAGACATGGTGAAAGCCATATTTGTTAAGGGCAAGAAATCAACCACGACAGAGAGGCAAAGCTCTGTGCAAGATCTATGCTAAAAAAAAAAGATTCATGTCAGGACAGCAGAGGTGATATATAACCTGAGGCTAGTAAATGACTCACCTGTTTTGTTATGAAACACATTTGAAATCGCTGACTTTTTATGACTATTTTCTCACATCCACACAGGACTGACCATTAAAATATTCCACACGCTTAGCTGTAACTGCACCAAAGATCACAGCCTCACATCAGTGCATAACAAGCCTCCAACGCTTGTACTCAGCAGCAGTTTTGCATAAACACACCTGCAGGAGCAATAGAAGCAGCTCCGGCAGGTAGACAACTTAAAACAGGCTTGGGGGATGTTCACCGCTCCAGGCGATGGAACGGCAGCTGGAATGGGACCGGTCCTGACTTTTTAATGCAAACGGCGAAACACCACGATGCGGTGGGGCAAAGGAGTATGAAATTGTTTGTGTGAAAACATTCCCTAATACTCCTGACAAGAAAATGAGTTTTCTTATCTGACACGTGGAACGTGTTGCCCTCAGCCAGTGACCTTGTTTATGCTTTGGAGGTTCAGTGTAGTGTGTGGACTTAAAGCAAATTAATTTGAAGCTCTTCTGCTTTGAGTCGTCCTGTGAGAGGAGAAATTGTACTTCTACTCAAAGCCATTTTTAAATTGAAGATCCCTTGAAATATTAACAGCTTTGCCTCTCAGTAGAGGAGCGCACAATAGCTAGTGTTTGACTAGAACCCCGAAGAATATCTACTCAGCAATCAAACACATACTCGAGTCTTATATAAATGCATCTGACATCCCCGTAGCAAAGCATTTGTTCATGCATTTAAATAGGAATATTATTATAATGATGGATACATCCTAGTTACAGATTCTGCTATTCTGCCAGTCTGTTAACTCTTCCACATGCCATTGAGCATTAGTTTGTAATTGGTTTGAGAGTGTTAGGGCCTTGAAAAAAATGAGCTCAGACATTTGACCCCTCGCTGCTCACTCTGTGCCATTGTTCCGTATGATTCCGCCATCAATCTCCGACTCATGCGGACACTTTTACAGATAAACCATTACGGCTGTCAAGATGTCAGAATTTCACATTACGCTATGTTGCAAAATGTCACTATTAAAACAAACCTTTAAATGAGATGGCCCTGAAGCAGAAGACAGAGCGACACCTTGGAAGACCTCTGTGGTGTTTCTCCAAGTGAAGGATAAGGAATCAGATTCATGACCTCGTGGAAAGGGATCTTTGTCATTTGGTATTATACAATAGGCCTTCTCTTCAGGAACCCAAAAAAAACATAGAGTTGGTGAATCTATTAGCCTTGTGTGTGGCTTCTGCCTCACAAGATACTTTGCAGACAGTAGCCGTGTTTTCATGTTAGTGTCAAATGAAATGTTGCAAGAAAATGTGACTTATACTTGCTTCTATTAACTGCTTTGGAGTGAATGAACAAGACTGCATAGTCTCATCTAAAGGTGGCAGCATAGGCTAGGTTGCATATGGCTGCAATAAACAGAGCAGAAGAAGTCGAAACCAGAAACCGAATCGGTTGTTTGGCAATGGCTAAGAAACCTCAAAGAAAAACCAAACAACACCAATCATTTTGGCCATATACGACTAAAAAGTGGAAAGAAGTCTTTGGGAATTTTAATTCTGTTGGGCAAGTTATAATTATTGTTGCATGATTGCTAGTTTTGGCTACGTTTCATGCTGACTGGAGACAAAGACATGCAATGATTCTAAGCAGAAACAGCTGATCATTCATGTAGGAATAAGTGTTCGGAAAGGTGTCTCCATCTCCCATGAAGCACATTAACTCTTTTGCGAACATAAAAAAAGTTATTTTCTTAGAATTTTGCTGTTTCTATGAACCTTTCCTAGCGTGATACCCTAAAAATGCACATAAAAATGCATTACAGAAACATGCCTACAGAAATAATCTACTAGAGCCATATTTTTGTAGTGACGAAACCTGTCACCCAGTGTATCAGTACGACTCAGCGACAAGGTTGGCGGTTCAATCCCCGGCCCCTCCGCATGCCGAAGTGTCCTTGGGCAAGACACTGAACCCAAAGTTTCTCCTAATGGCAGACTGGCACCTTGCATGGAAGTCTGTCGCCATTGGTGTATAAATGGGTGAATAATGAAACACATTGTAAAGAGCTTTGAGTACCACTAACGTAGAAAGGCGCTATATAAATGAAGACCATTTACCATTTACAATAGTGGAGCACTATGGCACAGAGGAATTAGCAAAATAAGGTATCAGAAAGTACTTGTTACTAGATTTGATTGATTGATTGTTGGTTTTTGGCTTTTCATGGGTTTTCTTGAATTGAAAAATGTAGAAATCAGATATTCTTTAACTCACCACTGTGTCAAAGCCTCACAGAGCTGCTAGCATTGTTGTACACCAGTACGAACTGTAGACTGGAGCTACATACACCTTCAACCTCCATGTGAACTCATATATAAATAAAACTGAATTGAATTGAATTGAATATGGAGATTATAATCTGTTCATTTTGAATAAATCTGTGTAACCATTGTTACAATAGTGTGGACTAATGGTGTCCACAGAATTTCGCCAACAAGCCAGTATAGGACATAAGTGGGGTCCACTATATAAAATAAAATGCCTCAGTCTGCCCAAAAAGCTTCTGAAGTCCAACAGAGAACAGTGTCTTACTGAGATCAAACAGCATCTATCAGTCTTTACACCAAAGCTAGAACATGATGTACTGCTATAAAAATCTGCGGTTTAGAATTTGCAGCTGTGCGTATGTGTGTGCACATGCATGCGTAAGAGAGTATAGGAGCCTTTTGTGCTTGCAGGCAGTAAGGTGAGACTTTTAGGTCCCCACAGACCCTCCGCAGTACATCAAATGTAGTAGAGCCATTCCTTTTCTTAATTGTGCGGCATGTTTGAAGCTTACTTGAGCAGAAAATTGAATATAAAACACTTAAGTCATCAGACTCATACATTATCTTTTGAGAGCAGAGGGGAGTTGCCAACAGGATTACTTCTGCAGAGATGAGAGGGAGATTAAATGAGAGTTTTCTTTGAAGAATGTTGTTATGGTATCTACAGCAGATAAAAAGCGGTTTTAGGCTTGTTTGCTGTAAATCATTTGATGTGCATCCCGAAAAATAATTTACCACTTTTCACCCTAGTGTATCTCTAGTAAATATGCTCACCACAAGAATCAATATTTAACAGTTTCTTTACATAAAATACAAAATAATGGATTCCCCTATAAAGAGCCATGTTTCAGCTGAATAGGTCTACATAAGTAAGAAGAAAGAACTGTGTAGGAGATGTAACCCTGTTAACACACAGTACCCAAATGAAAAGGATTCAAATGTAATAAATCAGAAGAGCTCATGCAAGTCTTTTGGCAGAAAAAATAAGCAGAAAACCATTCACATTGTGGAGAGAAAACACTTCATCACTGCATGGCAACAGTAAATTACACTTCCTTGTCAAGAAATGAAGACCAACTTCATGACCAGAACCTCAGTGGATTCACCACAAGATGGAAAGGGTGATTCTGAACAGTAACTTAGCTGGTTCTTAGACAGTACTCTTCTAGGTCATATGTCTCAGATGTTGTAAATGCAATTGAATGAAGCCTCACCTCTTTCTCGATCGCCAAAACAGGACAGCTAAAGACTGGAAAAATGTATCCTGGTCAGATAAATCTTGATTTCTGTTGAGGAGGACAGATGGGGTCAAAATTGAATGAATCCAGGGTGCCCTGATAGCCTAATGGTTATGTCGCGTGACCCAAGTGCCAAGGCGTAGTGGCTGTCTCGGGTTCGATTCCGACCTCGGGCGTTTACCGCATGTCCTTCCCCACTCTCTCCCGTTTCTGACTCTATCCACTGTCCTATCCAATAAAGACATAAAAGGCCAAAAATAAATCTTTAAAAAAAAAATTGAATTAATCCATTGACCCAACCTACATTGTGTCAACAGTCCAGGCTGTTAGTGGTGATATAATGGTGTGGGATGCTTTCTTGGCACACTGTTGGCCCCTCAATACCAAGTCAATCAATGTTTGAATGCCATAGAGTATTGTTGCCAACTTTGTGCACCTGTCTATGGCAACAATTTCCTATTCTCTTGCATTTTATGGAACATGTCCCAAAGAAAAGTCATCTCAACATTGATTTCATGAAGAGGGCAATGACTTCAGTGAACATCAGTAGCTCCCTTGGTCACCAGATCTGAAACCAGAAAGACACGAATGTGCAGCTGACATATGTTCAGAAATTATGTGCAGCAAATGTGTTAATATGAACCAAAAGCTCAAAAAAATGTGGATTTGATGCAGTGAATTAGTTTTTTTGACAGCAAATGGAGGCACTAGTCGGTATTAGTATGGTTTTCCTAATAGTCAGTCAATAGTATCAAAATCAAAACAATCATCTGCACAGAAGTCATTTGCTGTTGATGTAACTTGAAGTTGCAATTACAAAATGTGTTCGGTTAGATCCAGGAAATGGCTCAATTGCAGTCTATTCCTTTCCTGGATACACGTCGGTGTGATAATTCAATATCTTGTATCAGGTCAGGGTGGATAAAATAATACAAAATAATGGCAACACCTTCAGTACAATACTGTCTAGTACAATAATATTGCATAACATGGTCTCAATTAGTTTGAATGAGCTAATCACCTTTCTGAAGCCATATCATGTGCTATTGATTGTGTCCTGTCATATAGTAGGAAACACATGTATTATATTTCCATGTAAAATACTAAAAATCTTCCTCGAACATCAATTTTTAAACAGATTTCCTGCAAAAGAAACAGGAAGTCCAAAATTGTGCTATTGACAATGAGCACATGCCTGTTAATCTCATTGACTTGAATGTTTTCCAACAACACGACCTCACATTTCTTTCTTTCCTTTTTTTCGCTTAAAAATGAAGTAAAATGTTTGCAGCGTACCATAACGGATGAGGCGATTCTCCCGAGGTCAAGCTCACAGTGAGACATCGAATTGTATTGATTTGTCATTCCCTTGTTAGGAAATCGTTGGGGTTATGATGGAATCCTCATCCACGGCCATCATTGTCACTCATAATGACCCCTGGACCTTTATTCTCTCCATCTGTCTTCGCTGTCAGACTGCAGGGATTAATGCAGTGACTGGACCTTGTGTTCGATAACCCATTTACTTTACCTCGTTTTTCATATGTCATTGACCTGTGCAGTGAAGGAAGATGGAAATATTCTAAGATAGCTGTGATCGAATGGAAATATTTTAATTACGTACATTTTCTGTTGTTTTCATCCATCAACCATCGTTTATCCAATGTACCATTTGCCTGCTATGTCCTGCATTGTGTTTTTGCCCACCAATACATCATATACCCCTGTGGATGTGGAGGATAGGTCAAATGCTCAAAGCCGTATTCATTAATATAACATGTTAACAAACCTGGGCTTGCAGCCATCCTCTTCCCATCCATTTGAGATTAGATTTATTGTAGTGAGACTATGAGGCTGCTCTGTCTAATTGCTCTTTTGTATTCAGTTCTCCTGAGGTAGACATTGGTGAGTAAGGAAAAATCATCCAGTATATGCAATATAGGGAGTCCATTGATGTTCTGTCTGTCTGCTAACAAACAAAATTACCTATAAACCTATATGGGGGAACAGAAACAAATAGTACTTTTCCTTTGGTGCCATCAATCTTCTTTTTTTTTTGAAGTCTCTGTTCAGTTCATGAAAATCTCATTTAAGAAAAAATCTTCCTCATATATCTGCATAATAATTCATTTCTTTTTCAATCACCTTGTTTTAATTAAGAGGGAAACGAGGTCTGCGGGAAAAAAAACGAGCTAATCTTTATTAATTGGGCTTTCTGCACTGCTGCTTTGCTGAGGGGATTGTTATAAAACATTCTCTGAAGTCACATGACGCTTCATTTATCATCAGCTGGAAACCTTCCCTTTAGCGCACAGACACACACACACACACACACACACACACACCAGAGACAGTCATACTGAAGTCAGTTTCATGTCCTTTTCTAGGTGAGATACGATTTCCCATCTCTCTGTCGCCTTGTCTTTCATTGTCTCTCAGGATTTGATTACAAGTCTGGTGCAATTCATCCATCCTCGGTAATAAAGCAATCTGTAAGAGATCCTCTGAATGTCCAGGTCAGCAGTCATCCCTCATCTAGCCTCCTGGTTTGGTGGTTAAACCTCATACGCCCGGGTGCCACTGTGCTCTGAGGTTAGCTGCGGATCACGAGGTGATGTGGCTTCGCTGGAAGTGCCTTTAGTCAATATCTCCTGTCAGAGATCCTCCAGCCGGTGTCTTGCCAGACCCTGACCCTTCCAGATTATCCTTCTATCTGTAATTAAAGCCAACTGTGGAGAAGACAGGCAGGCTGATAGGCCAACCAATGGACAACTCTTTATCTCCAGCTTTTGACAAACAGGTGTGTAAAAGGGTTTCATAAGGTTTCTGTCTTTGTGTCTGTGAGAGATCAACATCTTTGTATTTTTAATCGGTCACAATAAACAAGTGTGTTTGACTGTCTGCGTGTGCAAATGCTTTCCAAGGTTAGATCACCCATACACCACTGTGAAAAAAAATGCCACAGTTTATGTATTATATCACTACTCACAGTTGAATGTCTCAAAATGCTGCTGGCCCCATGTCAAAAATTTGCATATATACATAATCCACTTATACTGCTGTGCTTGGTTGCTGCATGGTCATCCATACTAATTACATGGACCCTGGTTCACTCTGATGGCATATCAGTGCAGCTGACTGGGAATTAAGTGGCAGTTCCTGTGGGCATGTCCATGCCCTTTGAGCCTCCAAATCTCTCCTACAACTACCTCTGCAGCTGGAAACTCAGGTCACAGGTTTGCTGGGTCTTATTAAAGTCTTGCCAAAGGCAATAGCAGGAGTCATATTGCCTGATAATTCTCTTTGGTAAAGCCTGGGTTTCCATGATAACAGCTTAAGACTACAAAGCAGCAGCTTCATTTCTTAGGTTACTTGGTTTGGGAGAATTGTGGGATTTTAGTTTTGCTGTGACTTCTGTTTTGAACACAGTTCAACAGGAAGGAGCTTTGTGCAAGCACATAATGTTTGAAGACAGTGTGACCCATTTACAGAATATTAATTTATTACCTGCAATGAAAGGGGTTTCTCTCTGTTGATGCCCAAATGTTTTCAGCTCATTAGCCTGCCATGAGAGTTTTTAATTCTTGGCACAATAAATACAATTAATTTTAACTGCTGGTTTGTAACACGAGTGATTTTAATTAGCAGTGCTTTAATTGTAGTGGGTCTCTGCACTTGCGCTGCACAAACTTCATCTCTTTTATGTGGCTGCTGTTTTGTTCTTTGGGAAAGCTTTCAGCTATTAATGTATACTGCCAGTTTATAATCGGGTTGTGAGGGGATAAAACAGGACACCAAAGACTTTATGTTGTATACAGAGGCAATAAGAACAGGCAAAAATCTGTATCACTGTTTTGCAGGGTATTTTTTCTTCCATATTTCAAATATTCATTGCTACAAGGCTCCTTCTAGGTTTAATATGAAGCTGAAAATGCAGTTTGGTCCAAGTTGCTGAATTATGGGTTGATTTGAAGTCAGCACTCCCTCAGCTTGTGTGTTCCACTCAGGGTAATCACCGCTACTGTCTGATCGGAGATCTGTCCATCACCACCCGCAGCTCTTATTGAACCAGACCCCAGGAGAAGTTAAGAAGTTGGCTGCAGCTGGAACTCAAAGCAGAGGTTTGATTGATGCCATCGCTTTTTATTGCTCCGGTGGGAGTGCTAACGTAGACAACTGACCTCTTCCTTTTACAGACAGACTGCGTCTGGTGATTGGCAGGTGTCTGTAGCTGATATGTTTAGATATGCAACCCCTGCATTAACCCTGAGCTGCAGCCCTCCTCCTGCTTGTCGGTTTGAGGATGTTTAGGTTGATATTGAGCTGGCAGCAGAGTGGCAGCTGGTCCTGACGTACTCACTTCACCTCTGGTCTCTGGAGACTTCAGACCAACCAGCCGTTTGTAATTAAAAGCACATAAAGACAGATCAAGCTCCTTCCTTCTCTTTCCAAGTTAAAATGCCAGAAGGCAGGAAAAGAAGCCACTGGATGCCCGAGACCACTGACCTCCAGGAAGAGTGCCTTCAGTTCTAAACCTGTGGCCTTAATTGCATACCAAGACAATAAACATTGTAGATTTGGCACTAATTTTTATAAATGTAATCAACCACAGAAAAATTTGGTCGAATGAAATCATACCTGCTAATCAACCAATCGATTGGTCACGGGGGAATTTTTTTTTTTAATCCACTAAATTGGCCACAGTGCAGTGAGTGCACTCTACCTGGTAGCCTTATTAGTCTAAATGACTTAAATGAACATAAAATATAAAAATAAATAAAAAATAAAAACCTAGTATTTGCATTATACTAGGTTTACCACCCCAAACGGTCGAGGCAGATGGCAGCCTTCCCTGAGCCTGGTTCTGTCTGAGGTCCCCCCATTGATTGGCGTGCATATTGACCACAATATTTTCCCGAAAAGGTTTTTCTGTGTGTTTTCCTCTACCATTCTCTGAATTTAATTTTTTTTTTTATCTGGGTAAAATTTTCCTTCATGCTGATTTTCATGTTGAAACATGAGAAAACTGCCCAATATTCTTGGTAAAATGAAATCAAATGTGATGTGCAGTAAAAATAGTTTCCTCCTTGTTTGTTCGTGAAGAATGATCTCCAGCTAACCCCCAAATATGTAATGTAAAGACAGAGATTTACAGATTTTGACAAGGTTTTATGTAACATGGCAGTATTTATATATATCCTTTATTTAACCAGGTATAAAACTCATTGAGATTAAAATCTCTTTTCCAAGAGTGACCTGGCCAAGAGGGCAGCATGGAAAAGCGTTACATTTGTAAAAACATTACATTTACATTTACATTTTTAGGCATTTTATTTTAATATTCAGATTTTTTATTTAGTACTGCTTTGGCAATATGGACATTGATGGTAAATCTTATGAGCTGAAATGGATGGAATGAGAGTCAGAAACAGCCAACATGATTACCCATATCCACTGCAGGACCATATTCAATTCGAGGCATGAATTGTGATTTGTATTTTCCTTTTTCCAACTCGGCTGCGTTGGCAGCAGAGGAGTCTACATATCTATCAGGAGGCTGACAGATAGCCACCCTCGAAACGCCTCGACCTAGAAACCAACATCCGTGACCTTCATGGCGCTTCTGCATTTAGGTGGACAGAAGCCATTCTCTGCTTCAAAGCATTTTAAAATTGAGGTCCTGAAAGGTGCAACCTAGATGTGTGAAGCCAAAGAGAGCCGAAAAATTTCACCCAACTGAAATCCCCCACATTCTAATACCCAAGTCTTTCGCTGTCAGAGAGAAAACAGAAGCGCGCGGTGTCGACTATTAGCATAGAGAAAGCTTGGCTGTCTGCAGAGCTGCTATTGTCTGTCTGGCTGTGTCTATCTCCTCTCACGTGCCTGCTGGAGCTTTTCTTCCCTCAACCTGCTGCAGTCACAGTCTTTCAATCAACACAGTTGAAGCAGCCTATGCATATTTACCAGCACCAGTGTTAATGTGCACTCTCGCTGGCACATACTCGTATTTACCAGCGCTACTGCTCCCTATTTCAGGTTTATTAAGAGCTAGTTGAGGTATTATTGATGTGGCAGCGGCTCTCAGGCTCCAGGGCAATAGTCTGCTGCTATAATTAGTAGGAAGTACATTGCTGTATATTGGATATTTTGAGTTTTGTATTGTTAGTTGGACAAAGAAGAGATTTAAAGACATCTCTGTTGGCTCCCTGGAGAGGTGATTTTTTTTTTTTTTACTGGTTTTTCACACTTCATAAATTGAACCAGTATTTCCCAACCCAGGGGTCATGACCCTCACAAGGAGATACAAGATTAGTGTGAGGGGTTGCACAATGATAAAAGGAAAATAAGAGGGGGAAATAAGGCATACTTGATGTTGGTTTTTCAGACTTTCCTTTAAAGCTTTTTCTTTTTTCAGAGGATAATTTTACTTTGTCAGGGTCATTTTTAGAGCTATTCAACTAAAGCAAGAAATAACATAACAAGTGTTTGGTTGAAATGAGCAAGAAGAAGTAGCTTTTGCTTTGGTGAAGGGGTCACAAGCTAGAAAAATTGGGAGCCACTGCGGTAAATTCATGATTAGTTGACCAAATAATCCTCAGCTTAACTGATAATGGAAATAATTGAAGGTTGCAGCTCTTATATATACACAGTTTATTATATCTGATGAACCAGCAAACAGTCTTGAACAAACGTTTACATACACTTGTAAAGACCATGTACACTGATCAGCCACAATATTATGAACACTGACAGGTGAAGTGAATAACATTGATCATATTGGTACTATGTGGTGTTCTGATGGAAAACTTTGGATTTTGGAATCAGTGTTGATGAGACTTAGACACCTAAATAAACATTGTCCCAGAACAAGCACAATCCCAAATGTCACTGGCTTACCCCCACTGGAAAATGCACCCCACCACATGGCAAAAACATCAAACAATCAGGAACATCTTGAGGAACATGACAATCGCCCAAGATGTTGATTTGACTTCCAAACTTCCTAGACCCCATTGTGATCATCGATGTATGTGTAGAATGTTAAGATCTGTCAATTTTATCATTGGGACGCTTGTTAATCCTGAGTTGAGCTCAGTCAGGTTTAGCTCTAGAATGTGGAGCCACTGGCATTCTTGCCTGTATGTAAATGTATAAGCACTGGTATATTTTATTTAATTTTATTTATTTTAATCTTTGTATGTAATTATCTATTTATTTATTTACTTATCTTGTTTTCTATGGACCATATATGATTTGTGTCCTTAATAAAGTTTTTATTGATTGATTGATTGATTGATTGATTGATTGATCAAGCATCAACAGGATGCAGTGGAACAAGTTTCATTGACAGAGGCCCCACTGCACAAGCCAGAGTAGCCAAAGGATTCACTGCCAACGTCCTGGTGCCAGACCCCATAGGACACCCTGAGAGGTCCTCTTGTCCATGCCCAATGGTTCAGAGCATTTTTGACCACATAAGGGAGACCAACACAATATTAGGCAGGTGGTCATTATGTTATGCCTGATCGGTGTATATCTTCACAGTCTTGAGCTTTTAATTTCCTATCATGGAATCATTGGAATACAAGCGTCCTTGTCACACACACACACAAAAAACAAAAACAAATATGTATTTTGGTTCTTTCATTGATTTATTATAGGTTCTGGAGAAATTACAAAATCTTCTGTGTCAAAAATATACATAGAGCAATGCTACTATTTGGTTAAATGTCTCCTGGCAATTTTCACCTCAATGAGGCACTTTTGGTGGCCATCCACAAGCTTCTGGTTGTATCTTCGACCACTCCTCTGGACAGAATTACTACAGTTGAACTAAATTAGTTGTTTTTTCTTCATCACAGTCCACAGGTTCTTCATGGGGTTTAAGTCGGGACTTTGGGGAGGCCAGTCTAAAACCTTAATTCTTAACCTTAAAACTGTATATACAATAATCTCTTTAAAATACCACCAATTCACTAACTGCATGTGCACCTGCTCCGCATTATGCAGCTACAAACCCTTGGCCCGAGTGAATGTGACTCTGGACATGTGATTGACTCTCATGATCGCTTCACAAACAGCTCTCTGTATTTCCATACAGCTTGAGACACTTGCATGAGGTTGCCACCCTTGTCTGTCTTGGAGCCCGCTGGTTGTTCACCACGGCCCCGGGGCAGCAGAGTGGAAACACAGCAATGCTGGCACCACCACTCTAAGTTCATTCACCGTGGAGCGCACCAGTCTCCCCGATCCATCTGTCACTCTGCTCCCATAATCCCCTGCTCCTGTAACCCATCTAATGACATATATTTGGCCAAAACAATGGGGGGAGTTGGGTTGTGTTTAGAGTGAATGTTAAAGGGTAATATGAGCATTTGTTGAGCTTGTGTTAAAGGTCCCCGTAACACATTAGAGACAATTAGCTTGTCTGCATATTATGGTATTGTCACAAATAGTGTCTCTATTGTTGTTTTATTGTATCAGAGCGCATTATTTCTACATGTTGGTGTAGAATGCACTGTTATGAGTCTCATTGTGCATCAGCTGTGCCGACAAACAAGTCCAAGCTCCACCGTATCATATGACACTCTGCTCACGTTTAACCCCTATTGCTCATGTCAGTTAAAGCACTTTACATGAGCGTTTATGAGGGATGAGGTACACATGGAGCATTTCTGAGCAATTACATTGACAGCAACAGACAGGTAAATCACAGGAAATGTCAACTCACTCAACTCCGATTGGATAATGGATCCACACCTTCACCGCTGACATTATGACATTATGACATGCATTTTTGGCATATTTCTGATGGTGCTTCCCCCCCACTCCTCTCCAACTGGTGTGTTTGTTCTGCAGCCCTGTCGCGTGTCATAATGGGCTGAGGCAAATCACTTCCAGCTTAGAGCCCGGATAGTGATTGTATAAAACTGACCCCTAACAAGCTGTCAGTTCACATTTGATAAAGCATACATCAGCGCTGGCCAGCTTGGCATCCACTTGGGCAGAGCAAGACAGGTCTTATTCATGCAGTGCTATTCCCTTACTTCTCCCAGCTCTCTGTTTTCCCTACAATGTTAGACTTTGTTGGCTTATACTCATGATGATGGCATCCAGTGGTGCTGCAATCTGATCCAGACAGCTGGATTCCACTGCAGTGTTGTACAGCCACAAAGATATCTGTTCACATCGATAATGGGTAGATGGATGAAGTGGTACCTGTGTATTTTTTCCCCCTCCCTATTACATCAGCCCCAGTGCTGCTGAAATCTTCAGTTCCCCAGTCACCACATAGAGGGAGCTCATGCGCGCTGGGGAAGCCAAACCGTGGAAATGCTGAATGAGTGAGAGTGTGTGTATGAGCAAGAGAGAGAGAGGTGGACGAAATCACATCGTGGGGGAGTAATAATGTCACACAAACCAGCGGCAAAGGACCGTGCAGCAGGTTTGACAGACGCGTTTTCGTTGCGCACCAACTTTGGACAAGTCGGTGGGAACCTGGTGACCCACTGAATGCCCCGAGGCTGCGCGACAAGTTAGGAGAGAGAGGGGGGTGGAGAGAAAGACAAAAAGGACTCGTATCACTATTTTTAAATGGGTACAGTGAGATTTTGGGGGGGCGTGGACGACAGAGAAGCAGCAGCAGCAGCAGCGAGCATGTTGGCGCTTGGCTGCGGTTCCAGTGTAGTGATGTGCCGGCTGGAGGAACTGGACTACGCGTAGACTGTGGACGCTGTGGGTTGCAGTGAATCGTTCGGACTTTCTTTCATTTCGAAGCTTTGTTTGGATTTCTTTCTTTCTTGCGCTGCCGTTTTTGGCGACACAGGACTCGAGGGAAGGAGCTGTTCTGTGCGTAACGGTGGAAATCTGGTCGAGCAGCTGTTTGAATGGCAGTAGTTTTTCTGATCCATATCTGCTTAAGGAAGCCTAATTATTTAAAGCCGCTGCGCATGGTAAGTCACCATCTCAAGTGGAACTCAAGAGGTGTTGATTTCTAAATATTGACAGGTGTTGCAGTCATTGGGACTGTGTCAAGTCACCTTTTTTGTGATTTAAAACACCACAGGCTCCTAAGGTTGGGTATGGTAACCAAACCTTTGGTATGGATGATCCACAGATTTAATCCAGTTATTTTTACGCACCAAACATTCGGAGGAAACGCACATTGTAACTGACAAACCCATATAATGCGTTTGAAACGCCGGATGGATAAGTAACAGACACTTTTCTTATTCCCCGAGTTGTAGCCGATTTGGCAGCAGCCAAAAAAAATAAAAAATGACAAGCAACGGACCTGTCATCGTCTACGAGTGGCTGAAGACCCTCCAGCTCTCCCAGTATGTCGAGGCGTTCGTGGATAATGGATACGACGATCTGGAGGTTTGCAAACAAATCGGAGACCCCGACCTGGATGCCATCGGCGTCTACATCCCTCACCACCGGGTGAGGATTCACGACGCGGTGAGGAGGCTGAAGGAGGAAGCCAAGGAGACGGCCAGCGGACTCTACTTCACCCTTGAGCCGATGCCACCCGCAGCCGAGATTTACAGCGGGCACATGGTGGAGTATGAGTCCAAGCTGCGGGGCTCCAAGTCCTGGACCGAGCCCAACAGTGACCGGGTTGGGCGTAACGGTGGGTACATGGGTGCGCAGAGGAACCTGACGCTGGGCAACAGGAGGGAGCTGGTGATTTACCCCAAGCTGAAGCTGAAGATCATGATCAGGGATAAACTCATCAGAGATGGCATCAACCTGGCCAAACCGCCCTACTCTAATAAGGTAAGAGGGGACCACCTGGTTCATGGCACAATACATGGCACCAAAGGCACCCATCACCTGCCAAAAGACATACATGGCAACCAATGAATGAAAGCACACTATACACACGCATACACTGCAAAATCATCCTATTTATGGAGTAATTCAGTGTGATATCAACTAAAAACCTTAAAAGTCAGTCATTTTTAAGTGTTCCACTGTCATGTAAGGGGAAAAACTTTGGAGATGCTTTCAGAACAATATCCACACCAATCTTTCACAAGGAAGAAACTAAAGTATTTTCTCAGACTGAACATAGATTCACTAATTCGCATAGGTTTTTGTTTTTGTTGTGTCAGACATGGTTCTGTGGCACAAATGCTGCTGCCACATGCTCGGCATCATCCATCACTTGGATGAAAAGCCTGCAGTCAGTCAGCTTGAACACATCTCGTGTAAAAAAGCTACATTTCACCGATCTGCTCAACATCAAATAAGCAGCCGAGTCACAGGTAAATGCAGGTGTGACGCCTAAGCATTTTCAGGACCACTGCACTTTGCTCAAGAGTGAGTGGTGGCTGTCACGGTGAATGATGGGGAGTGAAGTTGCAGCAGATCGATAAGCAGAAAGCAGAGAAGGAGATCCTGAGGAGCTTTCAGCCTGTCTGCCATTTCGCCGTGAGGGGGGGAGAAACTAAAAAAGATTTACACTGTGATTATTAATCTACCCTGACCTCACCTGTCCACCGGCTTGCCTCAGCATTCAGTGTGGGTGGATCAGCCGGACCCCACAGGCCTGTAAGAGGCTCCGGCTCTTTGCTGTGATGAATGTGCATGGGCTGTCGATTTGCTGGGGCAGTAAATGAACAGCGCCCAGCTGGGCAGGCTGCTGCACTCCTGCGAGGAGCCGGACTGAGAGGGCCTCTTGTTTTCGTGGGACTGATAGTGACCTTTCTTCAGAAGTGTTTGAATCATATGCCTTACCAGCTGAGAGGGCTCCACTGAATTACTGCTGTTTACATACAGGGGGGGCTTTTGATTGGAGTGTCTGCAGGCTGTTGAGGAGGCAGCGGTCATGCCCTCTTTACTTTATCCTGGGGCTCTAACATGCACTTTTGCACTGCAACAACTAAAAAACAAACCTGACACTGCATGTGCATCTTTTAGTAATAACAGTCCAGAGTTGGCTTGTTAGCTGCTCAGCAAAACAGACAAACCTAGTCATAATTTATAACAGTTGCACGTGCTACTCCTGGGCTCCTGAATTATTAATTTTTGCAGTACTCGAGTACTTGCGCACGTATTTTGAGCCTGTTGATTAAAGTCCTTTTCAAAAATTGAGTGTGCCTGGGGAATGACGGGAGACACGAGTGTCCTGAGTAATTAAGTGTGCTCTGAAAGTGTATGGATTTGAAGTGAGGGCTTTGCATCTTGCACCAAATGACCTCAGTGTTTTATAAAAATCCTGCTTGTGGCCTTCGGTGTGTTTGCATATTTATGTGTGGTTGTGTTAGTCATGGCTTTTCAGTGTTGCTTGCAATATCAGCTGAAACAAATCCTGAAGATACAGAGTTATTAATGCTGTGATGAAAATGTCCATGACCATACCTACATTATTATTAAATTCCAATATCATTCCAAATTAGCTTTTTAAACTAGCTTTGAAAGCGATTTTTGCATGTTTTTTAATGCTTATTTCGTCCGTATATTTTTGCCACTTTAGATAACTGAGAATCCCACAGAGATTTGGGATTTGAGAGGATTAGCTGTCGGACCGGGGCTGCAACAAAGTGTTGGTTCCAGAGGGTTAAACTATCTCCCCCTTTTGAAGGCTGTATTTATTTACAGCCAAAGCTTTGGCATTGGAGCTTTGGAGAGGAATGAGCAGGTCAAGGTCTTTCTGTCTCCCTCACTCTCTTTCTCTCTCTCTCTCTCTGTGTGTGTGTGTGTGTGTGTGTGTGTGTGTGTGTGTGTGTGTGTGTGTGCGTGTGCGTGCGTGCGTGTGCATGTGTGTGTGTGTGTGTCCGGCTGGT
>OMNN01066047.1:0-14814 GCA_900302755.1 Chromis chromis
GTGCCATTAAAATCCCCCTGCAGGTGCTGCTACACTTGAACTGTAGAGCAGATGTTATACACACACACACACACACACACACACACACACACACACACACACACACACACACACACACACAAACATAAGGCATTGCTGATGAGCACCTGAGTACATTATTATTACGATCTTGAGATCAGAGTGTGTTTACATGAATTGAATCTGATAATCTAATATTCTAACATGGCAAGCTGTTTTACCTTCATTTACTTCATTTAATGTTTCAAAAGCCAAAAAATTCTAATCACAACTCTCATCTGATTCTAAAAACAGCTCACTCCCGTTCCTGTTCAACAACACGGCACCTGTTTGATGTGAAAAAAATGAAAGAGACCGAACTATCACGAAACTGTCTTCGACTTTTCGCCTGGAGATGTTGGGTGTTGGAATAAAGTAGTCAGGAAAGTAAATCAGGGACTGTGTGAGTGGGGAATCGGCCTTGTGACAGTGGACAGTCATTAAAACAAAAACAAAGAACAAAAGTTCAAACAAAAAAAGTTCTCTCTGCAATGTTAAAAAAATACTCTGAAGCTAAAATATCTTATCGGAATGGGAGGATATGGGACTGTGTTAAGCATTGTTTCATTAAATAAACAGTACATGAGGGGGGCAGTGGTGGCCTAGTGGTTTGTGAAGCGAACTTGTAACCGGTGGGTCGTTGGTTCGAGTCCCCGGACTGGCAAGAGGTTGAGGTGGGAAAGTGAGAGTGACCGCTTGTCCCAGTCACCACCACTGTGGGCCCTTGAGCAAGTCTCTTAACCCCTGACTGCTCCCCGGGTGCTGCACCGCGGCAGCCCACTGCTCCTAGTATGTATAGTTAAGGTTAACTTTGAATAGGATGGGTTAAATGCAGAGAAGGAATTTCCCCAAGGGGATCAATAAAGGTTATTATTATTATAGATTAAATATCTATGAGTCTGAGTTGTGGCTATTGATTCAGAATCGGGCTGCACCATTCCTCGATTAACCATGTTCACAACTGAATTAGCATGACTGCAATATTAAATGAGTGGACTCCTTGTTTCACTATTTTCAAGGTAATATTTGCCACACATCTGTTTGAGCTGCAGTAACTAAATGGAGACTAAAGGGTTCTCTCTGCACAGCTGCCTAGCTAGCATGCACCATAGTATACCGTCTATCGATGACGATGTGAAAAAAAAAGAAAACCTTATTTAAATTCTAATGTTTATTGTAAGATTAGTGCAGGAAGGAAGCGCAGCATGGAAATGTACCCTTATGCCCCGACAGATGGGTTCTATATCTAAATTTAACCTTCTTCTTGGCTCAATCGTTCACAAAGTATATCTAATTTTTCTGACACACAATGTCAGCGAGAAAACATTATTTGGATTCACGTCAAATTTAATCAGATTTGCAACCTCCATCCCCACACCCATTACTTCTGTTTGAATTACTCACGAACTTGTCATTGCATAGATATGTTAATATGAAGTTGTTCTAGATGTATTGTTACTCAATACTGATGAAAATAATTGGTTATTATTAATGTCACTGGTCTACCCCTGCAGGAAAATGCACCCCACCACATGGCAACAACATCAACCAATCAGGAACATCTGGAGGAACATGACAATGGCCCAAGATGTTGATTTGACCTCCAAACTTCCTAGAGCCCATTCTGATCAAGCATCAACAGGATGCAGAAGAACAAGTTGGATTGACAGAGGCCCCACTGCACAAGCCAGAGCACCCAAAGGATCCACTGCCCTGGTCCTGGTGCCAGACCCCATAGGACATCCTGAGAGGTCCTCTTGTCCATGCCTAATGGTTCAGATCATTTTTTATGATGTAAGGGGGACCAACACAATATTAGGCAGGTGGTCATAATGTTATGCCTGATCAGTGTCTAAGTGTGTTTAACCTCTTTCTTCAGTTTGTTTACATGTTGCTTATTAACCAAAACTAAAGTCTGTATCAAACATATGCATCTTCTCAGAAGTATTGGCAACTTTTATAAGTAGGTCTGTAACTGACAATTATTTTTATTGTTGATTAATCTTTTGGTTATTGTCTTGATTAATCGATTGGTTATGTGGTCCATAAAATGTCAGAAACTAATGAAAAACGTTGATCAGTGTGTTTCCCAAAGCCCAAGACGACTTCCTTAAATGTCTTGTTTTGTTCACAACCCAAAGATATTCAGTTTAATGTTAAATGTTTAAACAATTCCCTATATTTACATGGAGAAGATCCCATCTTGTACGGCAATATATGAAACCTATAACCACAGGACTTAGATTTACAATTCAAATCCTCCTTTCTTTCCTTTAAATGTCATTGCCTGAGTGTATCAATTATGTTTCCACAGAAACTTTGTATCAAGAGT
The DNA here is from genome assembly GCA_900302755.1 of Chromis chromis. Lineage (NCBI taxonomy): Eukaryota > Metazoa > Chordata > Actinopteri > Pomacentridae > Chromis > Chromis chromis. The sequence continues at coordinate 2,390 of OMNN01066047.1, forward strand.
CAGGTGGAGAGTATTCCGTCATGAGCAATGAGGAGACGCAGATGGAGGTACCGTTTGTTCAATATTTTCTAATTTCATCCCTGTCTCTCTTACACTAACACCCTTAATTAAATAGCTTGTAGATAATACTCCTCCTAAATTAGCTTTCAGTCACCCTGCCAGTGAAGTGAAATTAGGATCCAGTCTCCACTGCAGCCGTCAGCTGAGCTTTATTTCTCCTGAGGCAGAAGATTAAGCTTCTTTCTCTTCATGTTTAATGCTGTGTCCCCGAAAAGGAAAGAACTTTAGTTCAGGGTTTCTAGAAGAATAAATGTAAGTGTAGCCGGCAGAGCATGAAAGGCTACGTTGTAGTGCTCACTTATTCTAACATAAGAGCAGGGGTGGAAGCACATTTACTTTACTTGGTTATTTCCAATTCATGTTACATTACAAAAGGAAATATTGTACTTTCTCCTTATTTTACACATTTAAGGCATATTGTGAGTTCAGATAATGGTAAATGGTCTGCACTTATATAGCGCCTTTCTACCTTAGTGGTACTCAAAGTGCTTTACAATGTGTTTTCGCATTCACCCATTCACACACTGTTAGTCTCTCCTAGTATAACCTGTACCGGTTAAACTGGTCCAACTCTCCGTCTCTAGGGGTCCGATTCCAGCTGCCTATAGTTCATCGACCTAATAGGTTTCAGCAGAATAATTAAGCTGGAGTTGAGGAAAACTCGCCTAGCTTCTCACTGTCTACATCCAAATGTCCATCCCTCTTAAACGGACGGTCAAATCCACTGAGCAGCCTCCACAGGGTCGTCATCCGATCAGTCACATTTGTTAACGACAGTATTTCCTCTTAGACTGGGCCCCTGGCAAGTTGCTAGGTTTTAATTTAGAGGTTAGGATAAGAAAACCCCTGAGATGCGTTTATAATCCTGTAATAGAATAGGTTAGTGACTAGAACAACCTGTAAGAACATCAGATTTTATGCACACAGTTGCTTAACCTTTTAACACCATGAGAAAATCGATGAATTTCCAATAATCAGATTAAAACTCCATAACACTTCCCTTTAAATGCATATTAAAACTTTATTGATTAATAGTTTTCTAGGAGGTACTTACTTTTACTGCTATTTACCTCTTGCATCTCCTTTTCTCTTACCCGCAGGACTGTTCGTCACAACAGTGTCACCAGCCATCCAAAATCCACGTCCTCGTTCTGGTCCTGCATGGAGGCAACATCCTGGACACTGGCTCCGGTACAGCAGCAACCTGATCCTGTAGCATTATTATGAAAGTCGCAGTCCACACACTCCTGACTATGCACCTTTTATTTTTATTATAAATTAGCTCAAAGCACAAAGTGCAAGCAGCTCAAAATGCCAAATAATTTAATTTAATATGACATAACAATGAGAAGAGGCAAATCCTGACATTTTAGAGACTGCACAAAATTTTCACAAAAACTAAAAAACAGAGGTGAAAACCAAAGTGTAGTGGCTACTTAGGGTTAGCTATGAGCCTTAGCAGAAACTAACTTTAGCCACATGTTTCCTGAAATTTTAAACTTTGATTGTCCAACCCCTTAAGAAATGAATTTGCTGCATTTGCATAATATAGGAAACAGTAATAGCAGATAAAGTAGCACTGCTAAACACTAACTAGCCTTGCTTGGCAGAGTAGCATTAATCCTCTGAACCCCAAAACCTACTGACGGGTTTAAAAGCTAAGTTTTCTTAAAAGAAAATGATCAAAATGACACAGCTTATCAGAGCCAGAATCTGTAAAAACTCAAACAATTGTCAGATTTAAAGCTTTCTGGTGGTCAGTGAGCTAATTATTGATGATGTGCCATTTGGTCAAAAATGTGATCTAGATCACTTTATTCTACATTCTTTATTATATTCAAAAACTTTATCAAAAATAGTTTGCAACAGGCTTTATATACAAAAAGCAGAGAGAAGATGACGAGAAATGGAGAGGAAAATAAAACATACTGAATCAAAATGAGTATACAGAGGAACAAGTGGTTGGAAGATACATTTAGCATTGTGAAGCATCCTTCTAGGGTTGATGTGCAGAGTAGTGTGAAAAACACTGACTTTGCAGAGGACGTTGTAAAAATATATAGCATATGGAGCCACTATTTTTTTCAGTATTGGTAACGCCTGAGGACACTTAATTCATTTTTTTCAACTTTTATAAAACAAATATTTGACTTTACTTTTTTTTTCTTCTTTTTTTAAGATTTATGTTGTTATATGTGTATCATACTGCTCAGAAGTTTCTGAGTTCTCTCTACTTTTAGCCACAGTTGTGCTGTTTCCATAGACATGCAGGACTTTACAGGGACAGGGAAATAGCATAAAACACCCAGAACCAGCTTGCGCCTCAGAAGGTTAACTGCTGTCTCTGCAGCATTTGAGTTGTTGTGTTTTAACACTTTTTAAATCAAATATTTACATGTATGATTTAAAGATTCAGTATCAAGTGAGCTCTTTAGTTGAAATGGACAAAAATGAAGAAGAAGACTCAAGGACACATTTAGTTTGCTGATTGGTTGTTTTCCTGGTAGTTTTTGACAATGATTAATAATCAGCCTTTTTAAAGGGAGCATAGTCTTAATAAAACATATGTTACCCTGTTCTTATTTGTCTGCAGGTGAACAGAACAGCAAGCAGGGAGATGTAAACACGCTGAGCGGGGCTTTTGAGACTGTGATGAGGGTCCATTATCCTGCAGCGCTTGGCCGCATCGCCATCCGGATGGTGCCCTGTCCTGCTGTGTGTGTCGACGCATTCTCACTAGTGTCCAAGTGAGTGAACTGAATTTTAATAGCCTGCTGTAATACATGCACAACCTGCTGCTCAGACGTAAAACACTCTCCTTCTCTCTGCTCTCTAGTCTCAGTCCCTACAGCTACGATGAGAGCTGTCTGTCCAGCAGTCAGGACCACATCCCACTGGCCGCTCTGCCTCTTTTGGCCACCTCTGCTCCACAGTACCAAGACGCTGTAGCGACCGTCATCTTACGAGCCAATCAGGTGTACAGTGACTTCATCAGGTCTTTAGAAGGAGCATCTTTTAGTGGCCAGGTCAGTGTGGACCCTAAAGGAGGGGTGAAGGAGGTATTTGTGACTCGGTGCCTGGTGTTGCATGTACGAATAAAACAGATTTGTGTGTGTGTAAATCCATGTTTTGTAATGCAGGTGTGTGTTATTGGGGACTGTGTTGGCGGTATCCTGGGCTTTGATGCTCTGTGCAGCAGTGCCGTGACAGTGTCAGAAAGCCAAAACAGCAGCAGACGGGGCAGCACCATCAGTGTCCAGGTATCATCCTCAACTCATCAGCTATCCACTACTCATCATGCTTGTAGCTCTGTGTGTCTATACTGAGGCATCGCAGTGCACTGAGCAGAATAACGACGGCAGTATGCTCCAAGTGTGTTTTTAAAAAAAGTGATTTAAAGGTTTATTTGTCATATACATAACATGTAGTGAAATGCAATGCAGGGCTAAAACAAAGAGAAAGACAACCATGCACACCCACACCTCCAATTTAGAATCAGCAGTTACCCACCATGCATGTCTGTGGCAGCCAGAGCACTTGAGAGAACACGCAAACTCCACACAGAAAGGCCACAGCCGACCAGCAATCACAAACCCAGAACACTTTTATGGTCAGGTAACAGTGCAACCCAGTTCACCACCGTGCTGCCCTCAGGGAGATATAATATCTGTATTTCATCCAATAGTTGTCACAAGTATTAGCCTTTTGAACTAACGTTTAGAACTTTCCTGATAATCCTCAGATTTTAAAGATTTCTTCAGTATCAATGTTATTCACTGATAGTTGTCTGTATGAATGTGTTGTTAAGATTTTGCTACTCTTACTGATAGTGCTGATAGTCATCTGGTACTTAAACAGGACTATTATTTGTTCTTTATGTTATTTAAAAAACCCCAACATGAAACATATTTAGAACAATAATAACACTTAATTTGGTCTTTTTTAAATTTCTTCTTTTTCAATCATCACTATAAAGTACAAAATTGAATGTAAGAGTTTTGTCTTTGACAGTATTTTTACTCTGCAGTATTGATAGTTTTACTTAAGGAAACAGTTAATGCACTTCTTCGACCACTGCCAACACCAACATTCATTTAAAGAAAGGGAGAAAATAAAAAAAAAAATTGGCCTGCAGACTCCCAAATTCCCACTGCTCTTAGCATTTTGAAACTGAAAATGAATTTCTGAACAACAGTTCAGATGATGCTCTGAACAGTTGAGATTGGATTTATAAATGCACCCATAGCACAGTCATCTGAACTAGAGACTCCTCATCCAGAAAATAGTTTGGGATTGGATTGGAAAAAGCAAAAATGCATGATGCACAAATTAGAAATACCTAAAAGACATACAAAGACAGAGAGGACAAAGCACAAACTGCGAGGAAGAGACAATACACCGTCAGTAACTTGCAATAGTAAATACAATTGCATGGAGGAAATGACAGGGACTGATATGTTAAGGCTGCCCTAAAAACAGGATGGCTAAAGTGAAGCTAGATTAAAAAACAAGAATAAGTTGATGTACAACAGCAAAAAGAGAAAACTAAATGAAGTCAGGCAACCAACATGACCATAGAAGCTTCTGGAAGGATTGTGGTACCCATCCCTACATCGCAAATCGTATATCGCAAAAACAAACTGTTTATTGCTAAGTCTGGATACTTAATGTTTATAATGTTAACAAATATAGGCTGAAAAATGAGGCTAATGCTGCAGTGTGACTCTCTGTATCCATGACAAGATTATACTTGTAAAAATGTACATCTGCTCCCTTTTAGCAGAATATTTTATACTTAAAATTCAAGCTCATGTTCGTTTAATTATATCAGGCTGCACCATTGCCCCTGTCCTCTCAAGTACAGAGATTGATTGATAACCACCTGAACCTGTTCTCATAATTACAAGATTAGGTTTCCAGGTTTCTTTCTTGTGTGTAATACACTTCTGTATCTGAGGAGCACAAATGTCTGTACAAAGTTTATTGGCAATATTTCATTCTCAGCCAAAGGGATTGACTGACCAATCCTTAGGTGGACACGAGCAGTGCTGCAAGCAAACACCTAAGGGATAGCAGATGCAAAAACATACAAATCAAATTTAAAAACAAATTAAGTAAGTAGCAAAAGTCTACACAGCACATCTGTAGATTCCCAGTTTATTTCCTCGTTTGTAGATCCTCAAATCCTGACCTCAACTCTTCCTCTCGTGTCTTCGTCCCTTCCAGACATGTGAGTGAGAAGGAGGCAAGGAAAAGACGTGAGGCAAGAGGAGCTGAGGCAACGGGCATTAAAAAAACAAGACACCCTCGTTCTGAGCCGTCCTTTAAAGCAACATCAATAAAATATGACAGTTTTAAACTAATTTTTAGAACAATTTACTGTTCATTTTCAGAATTTCCCTGTTTTATAAACTTACAGATAGTAACTAGTAAACTCACAGAAAAAAAATCTTTCATTTACATAAAACAATGCTGCTGGCATTCCTAATACCTTTTAACCTCACACTTGACAGTGTTCTCTTTTTCCCCAGGACACAGACCTCCTTTCTCCGGGTATCATCATAAACAGCGTCTCTCCTTCCTCGCCGTCCCTCGAAGGAAGTCGCCATCTCAGCCGTAGCAACATCGACATCCCTCGCTGCTCGGGGCCCGACGACCCCAAGAAACAGCTTCCACGGAAACGCAGCGACTCTTCCACGTACGAGCTGGACACCATCAAACACCACCAGGCCTTTTTGTCCAGGTAAGACACAAAAATGGATGCAAAAAACCACTAACTCTTGAAAGATTTTTCAGCTCACGTGTGATTTTATTTCCTGTTTCTGAGCAGTCTTCACTCCAGCGTTCTCCTCGGGGAGCCCGGATCAAGGCGCTCCAGCAACAGCACCATGTTGGAGGGAGGCTCATTGGGAAAGTTCGACTTTGAGGTGACCGACTTCTTCCTGTTTGGCTCTCCTCTGGGGCTGGTGCTCGCACTGAGGAAGACTGTGGTGCCCTCCTTAGATGGTGAGGATCATTTTTCTTTCTTTTCATGAACCTTAAATTAATTTTGTTCCTCATAAGTTGAAGCCAGAAATGTTTATTTGTAGTGTATAATTTGTGTGTGTGTGTGTGTGTGTGGGTGGGTGTGAGATGCATGTCTCCAGCTGCTGGGAAGCAGGCGTCAGGGGTTAGAGGTCATGTTTTTGATGTCAGAGACGGACGTGATAGACGAGCTCACACATGCATGAATCTGTCTGCACTGTGTGTCCTTTGGGATTTGGAGGAAAAAGTTTGCTGACCTGCAGCTGTTGGGTTAACATCTGGACTGATTTCCGATTAGATATTGTAGCTGTTGACAGAATCTTTTTGTTTCTCCTGTAATTATTTTTAGTTTCCTCAGCCCAAGGCTCCAGACTAACTTTTTCACTAGTCGCACTGGTGCGACCGAAATTATCATTTGGTCGCACCTCCCACCTGGTCACCAGCGAAACACCCCACCAGCTCAACGTTTGCTCATCAATAGACATCACGTTTACCGATGTTCCCTAAACGCCTCACAGTGCAGGCTGTGGTAGATGCTGCTAGGTGGATGCGGTGTGCTCAGACAGGTGTGTGAGCAAAACCTAGTTTAAAAAGAGTGAGGTAGGGCGCACGATAGCTTAGCGGTTATGTTGCGTGACCCACTTGCAGAGGCGTAGCGGCTGTTCCGGATTTGAGTCCGACCTCGGCCATTTACCACATTTCCTTCCCCACTCTCTCCCGTTTCTGACTCTACCACTGTCCTGTCCTCTCTAATAAAGGCATGAGAAGTCCAAAAATATATATCTTAATAAAAAAAGAGAGATAAAGTGTTCTAATCTCAGATTTGTCCAAGATGAAACCGAGTGATTTTATCCACATGTTGTTTTCTATGAGCGGAGAAAACAGCGCACGTACGTGCATTACGTCTTTTATGAGCAGAATGCATTTTTAAATGGAAAGACCGCAGTCAGTCATTTTCATATAGTGTTTAGAAGCTTAAATCACGATTGTGATTATTAATTATTTAATTTTGCAGCCCTGCTGCTGAGCTAGTCAGTGTAATTGGCTAGCTCACTGGTGCAGTATCTTCCTGCCTAATCATTCACTTGCACAAATGCGACCACTTGAAATTTTTTGGTCGCAGTCTGGAGCCCTGCCTCAGCCATAGCCTACTAAAGTTATTCTATAACCCTCTGACCTCTAAGCAGTTTCTGGGTGTGTTTTGCTCCTGTCTTATTTCCCCCCAATGTATGTTCGTTTTTCACTACAATATAAAGTTCTGCGCCTCTCTGGAAACAACACAACCATGGATAGAAGGAGAGAGAACTCAGAAATGTCTTTTGTGCATTATCACAGTTAGAATGCCATAAATCATAAAAAAAGACCAAATCAGACATTACATTTATTAGATTTTTTTTATTTTGCCAAAGTTTTAAAATAAAAAGGAATCAAAATGTACATAATTTTTCCAAGGTGTTACCAATACTGATAAAAATGTGTAACGTTACATACAATAGGTATTTTAGGAGAAACATTTTTACAAACTATGTTTTTCACACTGCTCTGCACATCCACTCTAGAAAGATATATCCAACATGCTGAATGCATCTTTCAGTAACTAGCTCCTCTGCTGCCTTTATTTTATTGCCCAAGTATCTTTTATTTTCCAATCTATAATTGGATTTCATACTTGCCTCCTCTCTGCTCTGTGTAAACACAGCCTGTATTCAGCCGAAAAACTTTTTTGATGCATTACATTTGGTTGCAGCGGAGTCACTGGTGGCTACTCGGTTGCACCAGGGAGTGCAGGGTTTTTTGGATTATTACAGAATCAGATTTGAGCAAACAGTATATTTTTGAAAGAACACTTGTTTCTCTGCAGTCAGTTTAATGCAAAATCCCACAGTCATCTCTCCTTTGTAAAAGGAGGTTTTTTTTTAACTCTCATTGTGTTTCTGTCCTCTGTCCAGTGTCGGCTCTGCGTCCAGCCTGTCAGCAGGTTTACAACCTATTTCATCCAGCTGACCCCTCAGCTTCCCGCCTCGAGCCTCTCCTGGACAAGAGGTTCCACCTGCTGCCTCCCTTTAGCGTTCCCCGCTATCAGCGCTTTCCTCTGGGGGACGGACACTCAGCTCTCTTGGGTGAGTCACACAGTGTGAGACACTTCACTGCAGGGTTTCTGAGCAGTGTGGCTGAGCATTTGTATCTTCCGTCTGTTTCTGGCTTTTTAGTGGAGACAGTGCAGACCAACCCTCAACTTCTGATGGAATCTAGTGGTGCAGTGCTCCACCGCTGCCCAGAAAGCATCAGTGAGACATCCATCCCCGTGCCCGTCCTCAACTGGCAGACCTCGCAGCTCCACACTGAGAGTATGTGTTGGTCCTGTTGCTCTTTTTCTTTAGTCTGACTTCAATCCTTAGAACCCGATGGAAGCACTTTACATCAAAATGTAATCATAGTTATAACCTGCAGCTCTGTGTATGTCTGCACACCCATCACACTGGTGTGAATTACTGAATTACATTAGGAAATGACTGAATTACATGATTAGTTTGTGGACCATCAGAAAGTTGAAAATGTAATGCTTCTTTCTGTTTTCACAGTTTCTGGCTCTGATAAATGGTGTCATTTTGACAATTCTGTTAAAGATAATGTGCCTCTTAAACCTGCTGGCGGTTCAGACGATTAAAGTCATCATTGTTAATATTGCAGTGAAGAATATGGCTCTAATTCCTGCCTTCTGTCTCCACAGCGGATGCTCTTCACTCACATATTTTTGTTGACGGCCAGTACCCCTCGTCCACCTCCCCAGGGGTCCCTCACCTCCGTTGCAACCGCAGGGCAAGTGAGGCCAGCATAGCCAGCCAGGTGTCCGGTTTAGCCGACTCTTACACCGCCTCCAACATCGCCACAAGTAAGTTGTCCTCTGACCTCCTGTCTCTGACTCATGTTTTGGCCTAGAAGCTGTATATATGTATATATTGACATTCTCATTTCCTCCCTTCAAACATGCTCTCAGCAAACAAATGTGAAGAGAGCCACGCTAAAAAGCCCAGTCTGCTGTCCCAGCTGGCGCTGCCCTACAATAGGCTTGCCTCTCGGAGCCCGTCCTTTCGGGCCCGCCAGAAAATCCGTCGGGTGTTCCCGAGACCCAACGGCGTAGAGTCTGAGCAGAGCTCGGATGTTAGCTCTGACATGACCTCTGATATGACCTCTGACCTCACCGATGTCACGTCTGACATCACAGACATCAGCTCAGCACCCCCCTCGCCCGGGGTGCTGAAGAATATAGAGCAAGGTACCCTTGGAGCTGTAGTGAGATGGCATGAGGAAAGGATGTTTGGATCCTTCCTCATTCCCTGTGCTCTGTCCTTCCTCCTTTGGCCTCCTCCTTTCTCACGTAGTTCTCCTCAGTTGTCCTACTTCCAAAACTACATATGAGATCCATAATGCTTGCTGTGCGACTCTTCCTAAACTTACCACTGCTGTCCTTTATTTTACTCAAGTGATTCCCAACCAGAGTTTCTTGTTCCTAAGAGGGTACTTTTGCTGTTGCGAGTATGTAGGAAACTCTGAGTAATTCAACTCAACAAGCAAAAATATTTCTACACATTTGTTAAGGAAAATAAAGCAGCCAAATAGGATTAAAGTTGCTGTGATGCAAACGTTAGTAAATTTACAATAACCAATAAACTGCCCTAGGGCTGCACTAACAACTAAACCTCTGTTTATTATGCTATTGACTTTTTTTTTTACAGATGAATCAATTATTATAAATAAATATTTTCCCTCCAAATAAGCAAAATTACCATTTTATTTAAATTTACTTCATTTTGACAAACTGTATCTCATTGTATAACACATCAATTCTGGATTTTAGCACAGCAAAGCAGCAGCTGTAACGTGACTGCTGGTTACCATGTAGTCTTAAAGCGCTGCGTTTAAATCACTATTTCATACTCGTTCTGTTGTCTGGCAATGGAAACAGAATTATATAAATAAGAACAGCTGTATTGGTAATTCAGCTGTATTAAGATACAGTATATGTGAGCACAGAGAGAAGGAGAGAAGTAAAACAGATGCAAAATCCCTCCACACTGAATAGCACCTAAAATTAACTTCTCTAAAACTGCTGCGTTTGCTGCGGCTGACCAGTGACTGGAGCCATAAACAACTGACATAGAAGAGAAACATGTTGTAATGAACTAGATCAGTTAAAAATATTGATGTCTACGCATTTTTGATTGATTTTGATGTCATCGATTAGGCCGATTCGGCAACTCTAAACTGCTCTACCCAAGTCAGGCATTATAATACTATTCATGAGAAAATTTTTTGAACAAACAATGGTGTTGAAGGCATACTTGAGTTTGTCAGATAGGGATAGTGGAATACGTCAGTCAAAAAAAGGTTTGGAAACACTATGCTACAAGACTACCAGAAAATGGCAAGCTTCACGTAGCTTCACGTAGCGTCTGAGCAGGTGTTTTCTTGTGAGTGTGCCTTTCAAACCTTTGTACAATTCATCACTGCCTGTTTATATTCATAGTTAGGTGTCAAGAGCCTCCTAGTCAGACCCTTACTGTACTTTAGACTTATGATGCTGACCTCCTCTTCTCTTTATGAGCAGAATGAACACCACAAATATAAATCAGCAGACTGGAATGCAGTGATTGTCTCTGTTTTTTCCCCTCGCTGCTGTAGTTGCCTCTCGGTGGTGGGGCAGTAAGAGGATGGACTATGCTTTGTATTGCCCTGATGCCTTGACAGCATTTCCAACAGTGGCTCTGCCTCATCTCTTCCACGCCTCCTACTGGGAGTCCACAGACGTCGTCTCATTCCTGCTCAGACAGGTTATCTTGCTATTGATTCCTTTGATGTTTTAACTTGCGCCACTGTAATGACACATATGCTATATAAAGTTGCTAAGCTGTGCAAATACAATTTAAAACTTGATGGCAGACGTCTGTGCTCTAGCGTCATATTAGCTGACGATGCTGAGACTTGGAGATGCTGAAACAGAGATATACTGTATTTCTCTATCATTTATTTTAGTATCATTTTCTGTTGCAGGTAATGAGACATGAGAACTCCAGTATTTTGGAGCTGGACGGTAAAGAAGTATCTGAATTTACTCCGTCCAAACCTCGGGAGAAGTGGCTCCGCAAGAGGACTCATGTTAAAATTCGGGTAAAATGTCTTTCTGTTTTACATCCATTTCCACCAGACTGCATTTTGGATTGAGAGGAGATACAGAACTTCCACATTTAGATGTAATGTTGTCTTTCTGACTTCAGCATTTACAGTATTTTCATTTCAGCACATTTTTCAACTGCTGAACTGATCCAAGGTCGTAGTTTCAGTTTCAAGTATTGTAGGGGTAGCAAAAATATGTGAACACTTTCCAGCATTTATATTCAGGTATTCGTCTAACAACTGACAATACATCTGAGCTGAGTATTTTTACATTGTTGTATTGGGTGAGGATCCCAGTATTTCCTCCACTACTGCAAACAGCCCACAGAAACTCCAACAGAAGGATAGTGCAGCTCCAGAGTTACCATTTTTCCCTTGTAGATGTACAATGTTTTGTTAATTTCTTCTTCTTTGCAAGGTTGTCAAGCAGTTGGAAAGCAACTGGTTTTTGTTTCTGACTTCTTCTACTGTGTTTATTATAGTCATGAAGCCTATACTGCCACCTGCTGACGACACTACACAGCATAATTTACCTGCTCCAAAGCAATTAATGGAAACAAGGCTAATGTGCATTTAGAAGTTTTCATGACCTTTCAAAAAATTCTCTTCAAATTAGCTTGACAATTACATAGAAACACTACGACTGTTATTGGGCTATTATTTACTGTCTGTTACTGATAAGGGAGAAATTTTAAAAAGGATGGAGTCAGAGAGATTTATTGTGTTTCAACGTATCTCTGATTCAAAGAGCCCAACATTGTTTGTTTTTGCCCTCACAATTGTGATACAGCTTCTTTTATGATTTATCACAGCAGAATATACAATCTGAAGCTTTTTGTTTGTCTTCTTTTTCTCAGAATGTGACAGCTAACCACCGTGTGAATGATGCCGTATTCACGGAGGACGGAGCGCAGACGGTGACGGGACGCTTCATGTACGGCCCGCTGGACATGGTGACCCTCACTGGAGAGAAGGTAAGGAACAGCTGTTTGTTATGTTTTCTCTAAACCAGGGGTAGCCAACCCTGGTCCTCGAGAGCCACTATCCTGCATGTTTTAGATGTTTCCCTCTTCCAACACACCTGATTCAAATGTTCAGGATCGTTATCAGGCTTCTGCAGAGCTTGATGATGAGCTGATCATTTGAATCAGGTGTGTTGGAAGAGG
>OMNN01066066.1:20240-39062 GCA_900302755.1 Chromis chromis
ATTCACAGTTATTGAGGCTGTAACTAACATCACATACTTACGCATATGTAATAATTGGCAAAAGCAATAATTGAATCTATAAAATGTAAAAACAAAGGCCGAGGGGTAACTTCAAATAGTTTCTTTTGTCTGACCGACTGTCTAAAAACAGAAATCAGCAGCAAATTGTTACGATGAACAGAAATAATTCATTATAAACAACTTCCACAATCAATGAACACGTGTACATTTTCATCAGATCATGTTTAGAGCTGAGGTAATTAATTGTATCACGCATGCTCCCACTCTAAAGCAAACTCATGTACAAAAAAATACACACTACATAATCTTGCTTCATCCCCATTTCGCCTCCGGACATTGCAGGATCCAGCCACAATGTTTACAACTGGTGAAGCCATCAGAGTAAATCTTTCAAATCACATGAAATGAAATGAAACCAGGTGCATGAACAGGCATCGGACACAAAACGTCTGGTAAACATATATAGAGCAACGTGTACCAAGCGCAAAACGCAGTTACATGCATACTAAAAGAGCAAAGCAGTGTAACATATAAAAAAGAATGATAAAGCAGTACGTTTCCACTGCTGGGAGTCGCAGATAACCTCTCGGTGCTAGATGGCTTCCTCTACGCGTGTGTGTGTGTGTTTATGATCAAACAGGCGCAGAGTTTGTGTGGAGGTATAGCTGAGATTGTAAATCACGTCTGTGAATGAGAACATAAAGGTGAGCTGATAAAAAGTAGCTGCCATATATATCTTTGCACTGCTGGAGGGGAAAAGGGAAGGGAAGGTGGAGGGATAGATAAAGGAGAAGGGAGGGACATTTTACCGTCATCCCGCTTTCCCGCAATCCTAATTTCTTCTGTGTGCATGTATGAAACACCGTTCCACTTACTACCTTAAACAAACGCCTCCAAATCCACAGCTGCCTCACGTGTTATCCAAGCAACAACTTAAACTTAGCAAAGCTTAAAAGACATTGGATGTGGAAGGGCACAATACATTTCAGAGGACTTGTGAATACACTGATATTCACTATATACCGACTCATGCCTCGGTTTAAAATACCATCAGCCGCCCAGAAATAGCACAGTGCCATGCAGAAGCTAGGAGGGAAAGAAATTTTTTCCATATGTGCGAGGAGGCCATTTTTCATCCATCTTCAAGTCCTCTTCTCACTTAACGCTTTATATTTCTCTTCTCCCAGCTTTAAACAAATTATAGACAGAGTCGTGTATTCCTTCCAAACACATCAGTGAGGACGAACACTAAGGGATTATGAAAACAAATAAAAACAAGTGAAAATCAGTGGCCCCTGCTTGCCGGCAGGGACCGGGCTAAGCGTTCCAGGATTGGGGCCCACCGTTTCACTTAAGTGTAGGACCTCCTTGATTGATGATGTCATGGGTCAGGGGTCAGGGAACCCTGGGTAGACACCTAATTCATTATATCCTCTACAGGCCTTTCTACAAGAGGGCTCTCTGCTGGAGTGGGGCTGGGGCTCTGGGAGGAGATTCATCACCAAAGAACAGCTGGAAAGACAGATAGAGGCTGGCTGGAGAGGCAGGACCAATGGAGGAGACTGCTCTAGAACGGCAACTAGTTTAGGTTTTTCAGTTAATAGTCATGTGATTTTCCGGCCATGTTTTTATAGCTGCAGGACATGTAATGAGAGGCATAATGTGTTTTAACTATAGACTGCAATATCATTCTGTCATTTTATCTGGTAAACATAGGTGTTGTAAGTCAACTAATGAAGGCCTGCAGGCTGCAAGCGCTATTTTAAGACGAGTAAGCGGTGTCCAGTAGTATTGCAGTATTCGAAATAGGTCTTTTACTTGGTGTTGTCTCGAACAGGATTCAGGATTGTATTTTCAAGACCAGCCGAGACCGCAACTGTGGGAATATCACAAAATTTCCGGAGCATTGTGTGATTTATTTATTTATTTTTGTTAATATCAATATTGTGACTGGATGTAAAACTCTATGCGTCAAATGTAACCAATAGCCTGACTTATTTCTAGAACGCAAAAACTGCAATACAATATTTACTGAGAGACAATTTAAACTTTATTGGTACTTATAAAGGTAGCAAAAAGAAAGGGAAAACTAAAGGTAAGTGACATTCACAAAGCTAGCTAGTTAAAGTTAGACGTCTGCCTCTGTATCACAATTCTTCAGATATACCTCTTCACTCGCCTTCACTCAAAATGATTTAGCAAATTGTATATACTTTGTTTCAGAGCACTAGTTTCAGTGCAATACAATGGTTTACATGTCACATCTTAAGTGTGTCATGCTGTGTATGACTTGGTCTCAATCCCTCAACCCAAGTTCTTGGGGTGCGTTCAAATATCACTACGACCATACTACATAGTATTCCAAAAAAGAAAAAAAGATTCAGTATGTCCTAAAACATAGTATGTCCAATGCAGTACACCAAAAATACCAGCATGCCTTAATATGTGCATCTGGTCTTATTTTCCTATATGCATGCCAGCATGGCCATTCTGACCCACAATCCTCTGCACAGCGGGAGATACGTCACATACATCACAGTGTCTCGCTCCAGTAACAAGCTTGAACCAACAAGAGCACACAGGCAGGTGATTTACCACTGCAGACTGTAATGGCTTCAAGAGCAAGATGGTCAAAACTTTAAGTGCAATGCTATGACATAGTAGGATTGCTCCGATTGCATGCATACCACAGCGAACAGCATGTATTTTATTCAGGCAGCTGCAGAATGCAACGAAACAAAAAATAAAAAGGATGTAATTTGGAATGCAGGGTCGGTCTTGGTTTCAGTACAGTCTAGTCTTGGTCATGACTTGGTCTCGGCTTTGGTGGTCTCTCCTACATCACTAGTGTCCAGTCTGTCCATCACCGTTGTTGTTTTCACTACCATCGTCAAGATCAGAAGAATTAAGACTTTGGAGGTTTTGTATTTTTAGTGTTGTACATATATGTGGTGAGGAAGTGTAATATCCCCCTGCATTAAGCCCATAGATGTAACCTACAGAAACACTAAAAGAAGCTCTAACAAATAGAGAACACATAATATTTGTTGAACTAGTGAATTTAAATGAACTTTTATACCTATGAGTTTTCCAGCTTAAAGTAAATCCACTGCACACACAGGATTCATCTCATCTCCTGCGTGAGGTGCAATTACTGATTACTTTCATGGTCGACTGATGTACTTTTTTTTGTTAGTCCACAGTTTAATCTATAAAAGTGAAAAATACCCACAATTTCATAAAACCTAATGTATCATCATCTAATTGCTTGTTTTGTCAACCAGCAACTCAATGAAACTGCAAATTATGTAGTTTTTTCTCTAATTGTTTAAGCTCCATTTGCTGGCATTTCTAATTTATACAAACCCATGTTTTTCCTGTTGCTCAACTTCATTATTTCAGATCTAGTCAAGCCTCATCAGTAAGCAGTAAGCAGATTTTCTAGACTACGCACACTTTAAAAGCTAGTTGTTCACTGGAAGTCATAAAAGTGAACTTAAAGTAACTCGTGGAATATTCCTTATTTTCAGATTTTTAGTCAGTTAAGTTTTTCCAACAAACATACCCAGCAAGAACCGTTCTGCTTTTCCTGCTGGTTTTCAAGCATCACACAAGAGACCAAACATTGTCCCAATAATAAAGTGAATTTGGTCTGACATCTTAGGCCTGTAGGCAGATGAAATCACTGTTCTGGGATGGTTTCTCTAGTCTCTAGACAGAAAAGCACAACTGCAGCCCTACAGCAGTTCAGATCAGTGTATGACAATGATTTGAGACACATGGAACAACAATAGTAGGTATTTTTCCAACTTGACCAAGCCTGGTGTTGATCCTGTTTTTTCTGATGATTTGCATGCTAACTTTTTTTTTTTTTAAAGATGTATTTTTGGCTTTTTATGCCTTTATTAGATAGGACAGTGGACAGAGTCGGAAACGGGAGAGAGTAGGGAAGGACATGCGGTAAATGCCAGAGGTCGGAATCGAACCTGGGACAGCCGCTACGCCTTAGCACTTGGGTCACGCGACATAACCGTTAGGCTATCGGGGCACCCCCTGCATGCTAACTTTTAATGAAGTTAAATTTGTTCTTATCATTTTGTGTCATAACCAATAAAGATGCAACTTTTATTACTGGCCTTTCTAGGTCATGTTCTGTACCGCTTTAATTAAATTAAGTTATCAACTATTGTACCTTAATAATGCTACGATAGCCCCATATTTATTTAGAGTAGTTAAAGATAGAGGCACAAGGTGTATCATAATTTTCTCATTATCTTATTGATTGTAGTAAATTATCATATGTTGAACTGTGAAATACACCACTTATATATATGCATATATGATAAAATATGGAATTTTGCTTGATTTTATTGTAAGATCTGCCAAGAACATCTCAAGAAAAAGAAGCTTTTTTACATTTTCGCTATTTAATGCACTCTATCCATGTCAAAAAATATTGTAAAACACAATGACAACATCTAAACATAATTAGAGAGAAATATTTGTGTGGCATCATTGAATTAATTTAATATTCTATGTCATTTCCTTGTGTTGTAATTCCGGCCAAAATCATGAACAAACTTGAGACCCACAGCTTGTTTTCTGATGTGGCCGCCACAGGCCTCAGGCAGGCACAGCTTAAACATAAGGAACCAATTGCTTCCTTGGGTTTTCGTCCCGGTCCCACCATGATGTCATGGCCACGAGGCAGCAAGGTGATGAGCTGAGAGTGATGGATATCTGTATAGGAACATTTCCTTTTCCCCGCCAGCCTCTGTTCACATTAAAAGCCTTGCACATCATATATCACTACTGTCCCCCTGGCCAAGCCCGACATCCTCGCACTAGTCAGACCCACATGTGGGGGCACTTTCTTCCTCCTCCCACTTTCTATTGTTCACTGCTTCACAGCCGATCAGAAGCAGATAAATCAGGTAATAAGTTCTGTCACCTTTTAGACATAGCCCAGCATATGAAGTAAGGCCCGGGTGGGAGGTTGAATTGAGAAGAAAGTGCTATTTAACACTGTATATAATCATTTCCATAAACTCCTGCAGAGAGGTCTTAAAGGCCGACAATAAATCTGTTGGTGAGTCTGTCTTGGAAATAACGGAGGATAATCACTTCTCATCTCAACGGTGAGGAGAAGAGAGGGAGTGATGGTGAGTGGGAAGACAGAGAGAAGAGATAATTGTCAGTGGCTTCTTCCTGGAGTGTGTGTGATAGAGAGAGACAGGGTGGAGAGAGGGGAATGGCTGTGTCAGCTGTTGCCTCCCGCTGTGTGAGGTTAAGGAAACAGTGGGCACTGTAGGAGCATTTGATGAGAACGACAAGATGAATTTTCTTTTTTCTTGTAACTGACAGAACGTGTAGGTTTCCAACTCGCCTGTGTATATGCGATAGTGAGTGAAAGAAAGGTTTATATACATTCACAACAGCAGACAAGGACGGGTTTTCAGTCTTTTCCCAGTGCTTGGACCTCTCGAGTCGCTAAGACAGCCTAACGGATGAACATGCCTCAGCCTTGAAAGGAAGCAGCCTGAAATGATTTACAATCACCTGCACCCTTCGGCTTTGAAGTCAGACAGCTGCCTGTGCTGTATTACAATGATATTATATAATTTATAATGATATAATTGATCATTATGTTTCCTGGCACTCAACACTGAGCCAGCATTGCTTCATAAATCAGATGACGAAAGGTGGGTGCAACAGTGAAATCAAAGGGTAACAAAGAAAAACACAAACACAATGTCAGCAGGCACTGAGTCTCTAACTTGTCTACATGTCTCTATAATAATATCACACACACAGTTGCACCTGTATGGTTTTGTATCTGACTTATAAAGGTAAGTCTAATTAGCATTACAGGAATATAGCTTAGAATGTGCACAGGCCAGCAGCTTGCCTCGGGTTCAGAATGATAAGCTGTGTTTTGATTTGTGTTGCCTGTAAACGCCACAGCTCATAAAATGTATGCAAACCATGCACGGTTTTTGCACGAGCCTGAAAACCCCATTCAGAACTCCCCAAAGCCCCAAACCCATGGAGATAATAATTAACCATAAAAATAATTACAGGGTTAAAATAAAACCTTCGACAGAATTTACAAAACAAAAAGCTAACTTTTTGCCCAGATCAGATTGGATGTACAGCTGCAGGCTGATATATGGCTATGAACCCCCGGTCGTTCCAAACACTCTAATAACAGTGTTGGAACTCGCTGCCAGCTGAGAAGAAACGCTTGGAAAAATGGCCCGGGACAAGTTGTCGGGCTGTAAATCATGTGCCATGTCTCACATTTGCATTTTTGTTAACTTTTCTATTGTTGTATCTTGTCATGGGCTGCTGGGGAAATCTCAGCAAGGCAGATAATAATGCAGGTAAGAAGAGAAAAATTACAATTTAAAAGAAGGTCAGAAGAGAGCTTGCATAATCCGCTGCTTGTCACAGTGAACTTGTTGAACTTGACATGTACACTGAAAAAACATATTACTGTTACAGTACCAAAACTATGACAATACCTGCCTATATATACTGATGCCGATACTAAAACATTACCACAGCAAAAACCCAAAACTTTAGGGAAAGTAATGAAACAATAAACGGCACAGTATTGAAATTACAGTTGTATTTAAATGGATTGGACTTATTTAATGAATTAATAAAAAACTGAAAGTATTTCGACACTATCAAGGGTTAAATCCCTGCAGAGATAAGTTGGAGCAGCACTTCAGTTCACATTTTAATTACCCACTTTCACTCTTCCTATAGGAATTAAGCTGGCTCCTTATAACTCCTGTTGTCAATCTGCATTATGATCTCTTGCAGTAACGTAAGTAAACATCACCAGTATGAGCGTTATGTCTGCATGTAGAGATGTTTGCCGCACTTGTAAGTTAGCTAAAGAGATAAAGGCAGATTACACAGTTGTTATTGCCCCTTATTGCCTCCTCAGATGCTGATGGTAAAGATAAATCACATCATTTGACTTATATTTGCAGGCACGGGCATGATTTATTTACATTATCCATGACATTAATTAACCTGATGCTCTTTGAATCCTTTGAACAAGTCAGCGTGTTTATCAGCGAGATGTTTGGCAAGTCGAACGTGTTGGCTCAATAGAGCTACAACGGTTAAACATATTTACAGACAGACTCTGTGTGTTGTCCATGGGCTCACCCTGATTGTCAGCTGGGACCATATTTCGCTTTGTGCATCTACTCTGTGGACAATCTGTGGTTTTTCGGCCAGAGCAGTCGTTTTTACAACCATGTCTCTCATTTTGTCACCATGAAAACTTCGGCAGTGTGCATATGAGAGAAGAAAAAGCAGTTGGCATGCATACTGTGCATGCCACCCACATTGTTTATACAGGCAGAGAATTGTGATAGTATTCTTATACCGTGCAGCACTAGCTCATACTGTGCATAATGGTACTGTTTAAGGGCTAGGGTAAAAACAACAACAATATTCCTTAAAATGATACTTGAAAACTTATTGGGCTTACCTGCCACAATTGTATGCACATCACCATTCCCAGTTTTCCTTCTGGTACCAGGGAGCAGACTGGGGTCTTACTGGGCAGTTCAATGATCTTGATCTGTGGAGAACACATGACAATTAGATGTACAAATTAAATAGAAATGGCAGAAGCTGTTCACAGATATTACAGCCATACCAGCATCCCTGTGAGGTAGCCTTTGGCTAAATGCTAACATCAGCATGCTAATAAACTCACAATCACAATGCTAACATGCTGATATTAAAGGATTCACCCTCTAGAAATCAGGAATGCTTTGGTCGTATCCATCTTTTGGCTCTGGAGATATCTAACTGAACAAGTGCATGTAGTGGAGATAAAAAGTCAAGGCATCACCAAAGTCAGTATTCTTCATCCACTGGGAACCATGGATATCTGTACCAAATTCCATGCCAGTCCCTGTCCAGTCATTGATTCAACCCCTAAAATCTCATTACTGTGTTTTTACTGTGTCACAAAAATATTCCATTCTTGCTTGAA
Organism: Chromis chromis; assembly: GCA_900302755.1. Lineage (NCBI taxonomy): Eukaryota > Metazoa > Chordata > Actinopteri > Pomacentridae > Chromis > Chromis chromis. The sequence continues at coordinate 28,288 of OMNN01066066.1, forward strand.
AAACTTAAATTTAACTTTATTCTGTTGCTTCCTCCAGAATGTGGAGCTAGCTTAAGCACACCAGCTCATCTGTGGCTTACTGTAAAACTATTCTGTTCTACACAATGGCGAGCTGTATTATTGGAGTCATTCAGCCATACATGTTATAAAATGATTCTGAAGGAAAATAATGATACAGAAAGCTCCACCCTGCAAGTTGACAGAATTTGTTCACCTCAGGTTTGTCACATGAAACAAGGGAAGTCTGAGCCACATCAGCAGCATGGCTAAAAAGAGGGTATATACACATTTCAAATTGTTCTTAACATTTTCATCTTTGTTTCTGAAATGCACCCATTAAATCCTAATGTATTTTTTTATTAATCAGTTTTCATTATTGGGACAAAGTTCCATATACGCACAAATTGCAGATGTACACACATATACCTATCGCAATTTGTCTGTCTTCCAAATTCACATAACAAAGCTGCAACCTGAATCTGTCATTGTTTTTAAGGCCCTCTGTGGATCAGAGTGCCTCCAACCAGCAGTACGATACCATCCATCAGTGCAGAGCAGCTGCCTCACTGTCTATAATACATCCTGCTAAAGCCTGACCCTACGACATGAGTGGTGTTTTCCTGCACACATTGGCACTGATTCTGATCAAAAATACACCGCCTAATGAAGCCAGTGATAAAGTGTGTGCTGGTGTGTGTGTGTGCGTACCCACATCACTACCGAAACTCATTGACTCATTTCAGCTTCCTCTGTGCTGATGATCCGCATATTCATCCTCATTAAGCCTCAGATTAAACAGCCTTTAAGGGAGTGATCTGTATTTTAGCGCTAGGCCACATCTGTCCTGCATGTTTACCTCTGAGTGCCTGACAAAGAGGCCCTTTAAGGACTTCTCTGTGCCTCAGGTGATCACTGTTCTTGTGTGGCATCAAACTGCCCATAAATAAAACACCCACACTATTAATTAATGTTTCTGCCACAGCAGCAATGTTGGCAGGAATCTCACTGTGAGCAGTAAACAGTAAAACCACCTGAAATAGCTCAGAAGGAAACTGTTGTCTGTTTTCTTGGTTACATATCCAAATATTGACCTCTATTTTGCCAGCGGCACTTTATCATGCCATTGTGAATGCTCTGTGGTAAGTCCCTATTTATTGTTTCTTGGGGGAATTCATTTATGTGGGTGTTTTACTTGCAGATGCATGATAAGCATCTGTCTTGGCCAGTTATGTCTGTGGAATGGGGTGGAGAGACCAAATGACAAAATCGGCTGTGCCCTGTTTTGGTCTGCCTTTTATGGGTGTGTAGGTGTGTTTCTGTCTGTGTCTGTTGGGACAATGGCATTATTGAGGTGCTGGGAGTCACAGGCGCCTTGATGCCTGGCCTGCTGGACTGGGGTTAGCAGAGGCACGTTTGACTGGATCAGGTGACCGCTCTGTCCCTTTCAAGTGTGGCTCCTCCACAGCGGAGCAAGTAACATGAATCTGGAGGCAATAAAAGATGGCTGAATAGCTGGCTGCCTTCTCCCCATCCTACCTCACCAGTCAGACACTGACTCCACACAAAACTATACAGCCTTGTGGGTGAGAATTAACTACAAGACAGACAAAACTGTGATTTCATCCATGCACAACCCAGACTTGGACTTCTCTTTTTAACCCAGCAGTTCAAGATTAAAAATGCAAACAGCCACTTTGATTATTTCCTCAGTCAATTTAGCTGTAGAAGCAGGAACATGCTCATTAGTTACAATCTGAAAAACACAATTAAACTTCCGCTATTTGGCTCTCTCAACGCTATTTGGCGTTTGAGACAAAAGCATTCACTGAATGGCATGTTACTAACCACGGCCAAAATTAACTGACATTTAGCCTCTGGTTGGTATTAAGTTCCTGTCCTTGCGATGTGCATGCTGGCTCGTGACACGAAGGATGGTTTGTTAATGATGCCATTTAGATTACTTGACAGTTCCTGGCTGCAAACTGCATGCTCATATGACACATTGGCTCACAATAAACTCCCTGACGCTACTTGACTGGATTCGAGACATTTATGGGTTAGATCAAATGCAACAGATCACAGCATTGTCATAATATGGAACAATGACAGGACTTTGATGTAAGAAAACATCTCCTTCTGTGGAACATAATTTTCCACTAACATACTAAACAGTGCTAAAAGCCACAAATATGTGTCAACGCTCAAAGTCAATTGAGCAAACTGGCAACAGCAAGTCTGGTCAGGTTCATGCAGGCTGTTTTTTTTATACTCAACTCAAGACTGTTTAACCAATTAACCTGCCCACCAACCAATAAATTCAAAGGTTACCTCCAGCTGAATATGGAACAACATGTTCCAGTTAATAGTATAATTTGGATGGTTCCCAGTTAGTTTCCAGAAGGGGAAATTAAAAATCCACTGCAGGTTAGCAAACCTCAAAAGCTGTATGGGTTTTCTAATAAAATCTGATAAGTAAGCATGCATACTTGTATATATTATTAGAAGCAGGAAATACTGAATATGAAAAGTTCCCTTCAAATTGTTCCTTATGCACATTTTAACCTTCATTTAAAGGTTGCAGGAGGTTAGAGTGTACCCCCACACGTAGGCAGGGTACAAATGGAATTAACAGAAAAGTTTTAGTTTCGTGTCCACTGCTGATGTCTAACCTCTTCGGTCTGTTGCCCAGCAAAGGCCAGCAGGTGTTTTGAAGGGCTCATCTCCAGCATGGAGCACTGACAGAATCCAACACTGTCAGTCCACACAGACTCCAGCAGCTCACTGCGACCTTCACTCAGATCCCACAGACAGACCTGCATGTCCCGTCCCTGACTGCTCCACCAATAGAGAACAAAACCAGACAAAAGAAACAGACAAAAGCAGGTTATTTCTGTGAAAAACTTAAAACTAAATCACATTACTGACTGTTAAGTCAAAGTGTGTCACACTGAAATGCTTTTTAATATTAACTTGTTATATTACAAAAGGCTCTTGTTATTAAAATCAGGGCTCCAGAGGCAATCAAAAATTTGTCAAGTGCGACCATTTTCATTGGTCGCAATCCCGTGGTTTCAGGTTTGGTAAATCTTACATTAAAATGTGTTATTTGACAGTTACATATTGTTTTAAGAAATACCTGATGAGTAGGGCAACTGACAAAAAATGTAATGCATTACATGTTATATTATCAATGCGAAAAGGTGCAGAGAAAACTTTGGGGTACACCAAAATTATATTGCGGTGCACTTCAATGAAAAAGTTAAGCATACTAGTGCAACCAAAGTAAGTTAGCCTGGAGGCCTGAGAAAAACATGAACTCTGCAGTGAACATCTCACATAAAAACAACCCTTCATAGACCCTAGTCTTTGGTAAGACATGCTATCAGAAAGTTGAGAGATTTACCTGATGAGGGTTTCTGTCGACTGCAGCTTGCTGACCCAGATGACTGAGCTACCAGAGTGACCTTCTACTATCTTCTCAGCCCTCCGGCTGTTCAGGTTCCAGATATGGATTGCACCCTTCCCTGACCTGCAAAATCCAAGACATTGCTTTACAAAGGCCCCTTACTGCCCACACAGTACATAAAACATTTAAGTAACCATTGCTCTGCACGTCTGCAACTGCTCTCACCAACACCTATAGAAAGAAACCAAAAATAAAAATATATACAAAAAAAAACAAACTCAAACCTTTCATTTATGTTTAAATAGCTGTTCTTACAAATTCAAACCCTGACCTAATACCTACTTATCACACACAATAAAACAAACCTATCTACATGAACATGACATTTATGAAGCACTTAATTAATAAAAATTGTCACTGTTTCAAGAAGATGAAGAGCCAAAACATGACTCACCCAGAAAATAGAAGGGGGGTGCCCTCTTCATGGCAGCTAAAGTGGAGGGTGTTAAGGGGGCCACCAGCCCCCCTGAGGGTATAAATGGGGGGCGGAGCAGGACGAGACATCCCTGGTCATGCAATCAATGTGTGGATGCAAGAAGGCTGGAAACCAGGGTCATCTTAGTCACTGCAAAAGAAAATGCTATTAAATGTCCATGGAACATGTAAGCTGGCGATAACATAGTTGAGCTACATGCAGAATTTCTGAACAAAAAAAGCTGTCATTTGGATCGCACAGTTTCTGCACAGAAAGAGTGTTTTCCATTTAAAACAGGTTAACTGGACTGTTTAAGAGGATTACAAGAAGGTATGCCTAACAAGTAAAATGATCAGAAAGTAGACATCTCATTTTGTTTTTGCACAAACACTGAGCAGAGGCTGTCAGAGAGGAGCTTCATTTTGCCTTCGAGCTTTTCTCTTCCACACAGCAGACAGTTGTGTTTAATTCACTGTCTGTATTTTCTCTATTGTTAGTAGCTACAACCCCTGTGGCTCTCTCTCGCTCTCTCTCTTTTTTTTCTTCCTTCTAGTCGACATGATAACACCTCTCTTACTCAATACGTCATAAATCACAACCTCTGACAGCTTAATTACAGTAAACAGACGGAGATTCAGGCTTCTCCCTCCTCTTGTGATCAACAGCCGTTGTCCCAGAGGCAGAGGTAACAGCTCAGGCTTTTATGTCGTTTGTAGGCTGGGCAGGTGAGGAAACCAAACCAACCGCAGGTATGCTGCGAGGAAATGATGCCTTAACATTAAATTGCTGTACGATCGCATGTGAGTGCCTCTTAGTGAGTAAGCTGCTCAGTTAATATCATTCTGTCCATCATTCTCTAAAACGCCATGTTTAAAATTGCAGGTGGCTTAAACCTATTCATGCAAATATCAGTGTATTCCAATCAGACTATTTTTAAGCAAAAACACTAATAGTTCTTAAAGTCAAGACGATGCATCCCACCCACTCAGGCCTAAAAGACACATAGCGCATGTTGGTAAGAGAGTAAAACAGAACATATTTATATGGCAACTCCACAAGATTGGAAGAAGTCACAAAGACATAAGCGCAGTATGGATAAATGCAGCACTAGGCTAAGGTTTTAAGCACCTAAGATGTTTAGATTTTCCTCCACCAAGCAATACCATCAGGGAGGTGACAACAGGCCCGAACACACAGCCAGAGACATAAAGAACTATCTCAGGCCATAACAAGAGTTCTGTAACAGATTGTATGGTTCCCAAAGAATCATGATCTCAACATCATGGGAGTCAGTCTGGGATTACATGAAGAGAAGGAAGCAAGTGAGATAGCTTGGAGAAGTTCTCCAAGATGATTTGAGTCTGAAAAACGGTGTGCAAGCAAACCTAGGAGAACTGGTGCTGCTGTAAACAGTAACAGCTGCTACATTAAATACTGATTTCATGTGTTTTTTCATGTTCATTAATGAATAAAAGGTATCCACAGCATCCCCAAGTCCTCACAAGTACCTAAAACCTTTGCATGGTACCATATATGCATAATCTCACCCCCGCCGGCCACTGCCCCTACTCACATTCACCCCCCCTCCTCGACTTTTACTTATCATAACCCTTGCTCTCTGCAATCAGCAGACACTGAAACTGGAGCCCAAGGCATTCAGGAGCCGCTCGTTTCAGGAGGTTAGTGGTTAAATTGTCCATGTGAATCTGTGAAGCGGAGAGACAGAGACCCCTGACCAGCCTGCCTAATTAAGCACACAACACTGCAGTCTGATGGTCTCACGAGGACACAGTCAGCCCACCAGCTTTACTATACACTTATTATTAAAGTAATGCAACATGTATGTTTGCAAAATGACATGCACTTATTTAAAATAGAGCACCAACACCCCCACAAATATGTAAATGACAAAAAAAAACTATTACAATATCATGTATTTGGAATGGCTCCAAGACTGTTTTAAAAAATGACCATTATGTATCAGACCTACGTCTTAACTGAACCAACAGTAAAGCCTTCAGCCAACAACTGTACAAACTTGTTTTTGTGTGGTATGATGAAAATGGCAAAAAAAAATGTCAACAGTGGTTTTGTGAGGGTCTATCAGTTAAGCTGCTCCTCCTGTGAATGGGTGGGTAAGGCTGCATTCCTCAGCCCGAGTCCTGTGCCTGTGTGAGTATGTGACAGGGGGAGGCTCACCCTGATAACAGGTGGATTAAGCGTCCCTTATTGTCCTCTTGCGGCAGGCCTGCACTGAGCTCTGAGTCACGGATACAGCAGCCTGAAACTGGTTGTTTTCATTGTCTAAAGACCAGCGGCTGTAAAAGTTTCCACTGGCAGTCACAGCTCGCTGTCAATCAAAGACAACAGCGGGGGGACAGTGATGGAGATGCTGCTGCACGCGGCTCAAGAACTGCAAAACTAAACTTATATCTAAAAAGTGAGTGTATAATGGCCACTTTCCCCTGCCACTACTTCATCAGTGGAGCCTTCTGTTTTCCAAGCGTCAGCATTTCCAGTCACCGAACTGCCCTCAACAATGGGTCGGTTGTTGTGGCTGAAAGCGAGTCACCCACAAACCCAAACACAAACATACAGGCAGCTCAGGAAGGGAGAGACAGATACTGCAAACAAACAAGACGGTGGCAGGATGTCACTCAAATCTATTTGCAAGTACCCTTAAATTTGTCCTTGCTCACAAAGAGAGGCAGCCGAGCAAACAATCAGGCCCATCATGTCCAACTGGGATTTTTCACATCAAAGTATATCTAAAGTAACTGCAAATGAACTTTACTGGTTCTAGTCAAACATCCTCAAGGACAATTACCTTGTTATCTCCTAAATTTACTGCATTAGTTTTAATAAGAAGTCTTCGTGAAGTGATTGGACAATAGATAATAAAGGACCCAATAGGTCAGAAAATGTCCCTGTGCTGCTCAGTCTTCTTATTAAACATGTCCACATGAATAAATCTCTGATTTACAGAGCAGCTTAACTAGTTAAGTGTAATTAAACCGGCATGTCATGGACGAGCTACAGTAAATCAGGCTGACTGATTAATATACCTGAGCTGAATATGGGAGCCAGTGGGAAGAGGCAAGAGAGGAGGACTGAGGCTCCTGCTGGCCCTGTAACAGATAAGACAGCTCTGGGTAATCTGACTCTAAGTCCATGGATAAAGGCAGTTTGTCTCTTCTTGGGCCGTCTGTCCACACCTACGGGGTAATTAGGCCTAATTATGAGAGAAAGGTCCGCTTCCCCTTCATGTTATTAAATAAGAGCCAGCCTCGTCCGCCAAGGATCTCTCAACACCAGCGAGGGGCTGGCGACCTTCAGATCAAACACAGCCACTATCTGTGCCCCCCCCACACACCCCCTCGACCACAGCACCCGTTCCCCTCGTCGGCATCGCTGCACATATGAGGGCCTGAAGAGGGAGGGGACGCAGAGGTTATGATATGGGGGCATCAAAGTTTTTTTCTGAGGAGAGGTGAGGGGGGAGTCCTGTCCACATTCCTAGCTTAGTGCATGTGTATCATGTGATCAGCAGCTACCCACCTGAACTGCCCCCTTGTCAAATTCTGCCATTCATAAATAAGAGCAGGGAGGGAGGGATATACTGATCACAGAGGTTTATTATAGAAGCTTTATAATGCTCCAGCTTCACAGGAGCCATTATGGAGGCATGGGATCCCAAGATCCTGTGCTCTGATATCAGCCTCATCAAATATGAGATCTGAGCTGCATGATGAAAACCCAAAGTAGATTACACATAACTCAAAAGCTCCATTCTAGATATGCCTTCCAATGAAAAACCAACTTTATAACCCATCATACCGATAATATTTCTTTTCTGGAACATCTCTGCCAACTTTTTTTTTTTTTTTTAAAGACAACAGACATCCTAAATCCGTCCAAGGTTGCTACATCATACCTCAGCTATTAGTCATTGTGCTGTTTATCAAAGGCAACAGTCTTATCTGCTATTTCCCTGCTTTTCAACGTCCAGCCACGATGGCATTTCCACCTCGCTGGCTGGTCAGTGGGTGGTGGGCGGCTTCCACAACCATTAGTCAGCCCTTCTGGCCTGACCCTCCCCCAACTAATACAGGTCCTTCTGAGAAGGAAGCCAATGTGCCAAATAGAGAGCAAGGTCCATTATAAAAGTCCAGTTAGAAAAACAGCACGGGAAGTGGCAAGGAAGACACACGCCCTTTATTGTGTCTTGGTGGGGGTATCTGGACTGGACAAACAGCCTAGCGTCAGATAGAGGCTGAAGTCAGACACAAGTGCACCAACACCCACTGTCAGTCACAGATCCAATGAGCGGGAAGAGGTAGCATTGTTCGCGTGAATGGCGTGAATGCTAAGCAGGGGCCACTGCAGATAAGGGCTCAATGCCTTGTGGGTGTCACTGAGGCAGGCACTGATGGAGCACTGTGTCAGAGGGTCCTGATTTAGGAGGTTCTGACTGTGGTCAACAGGTACCAGGAGCCTTATCTGTTTGCATTATCACCCATTTCCTCCATGAGGCCATTTACCTGGGCACTAGAGGACAAAGGGACACAAGAGGGTCGACAGCTTGAGTGTCATCATACATCACCACATCTTTAGGGTGTGATGGCCTTCGGATATGTGGGGATTTTGCTGTCAGTACAGCAAAAATATGACAACAAGAACATGTTTATTGTGCTGTAATCCCAATAAGACACCATGCAACAGGGGATAAAGAAGACAGGAAACAACAAGATGTTACACTTTGTCAAACAGCACATCCCCCCACTGTTTTAGCCGTCAGTCATCTTCAGGGGTGATGAGTGAGGGCATGGTGGACTAAGTAATGGATGGTGAAAAGCTTGACAGAGTGCTAACTATTTGTACATGGTCAACAGCTTCCGGAGTTCAACCAGAACTCCTCTATCAAACTTAACAAGTTAAACAAAACCAAATTTACAAGACCTGTCTCAGCTGCGCATCTACACATTATCATGACTGTGAGCTGGATATAGGATGTTCAAGGTTGAGTTACAACTAAAAAGCACTTAGTGAGTCTTCCACCAAGGCTTTGAAAACTAAATTGGCTATTTTAATACAATCAATAACCTATTATAAATGAATAAAAAATAGAAAATATTTTAAACTTCATGCCCCTTTATTAGGCTTCAGCCCCCCCACAGCCCTCCCACAACCCTACAGAGGATTAAGCGGTGTATAGATAATGGATGGATATCGCTTCATGCACACTTATTAAAAAAATCATGCACAAAAATTTAATTAAACGGGACAATCACTCACAGGATATATGTCAGCCTTATTCATTAACAGTATGTGCAAAACATAAGGAGAAAATACTTCAGTTTCTTATGCTTAATCATTATCTTCTCTGTGTTCTCCAACATATTAATTTCTTCCAACAATAAAGCTGCATTACAACTACTGTCAGGGCATTTCTTCATTTCATGAGCTTATCTCTAAATACAGAATACACCAAACTTCATTCACTGAAATCGTTTGCTTTGTTAATTTTTTTAGACATATATTACGATTTGATTTGCAATATAAGTTTTAATAGTTAGGTTTGAGTTCAAAGTTCACTCTGTAACTGATTTAAAACATGTGATGGAGCATTACCATGAGACAGCATCACAAAGGTGACTATCAAACAGGAAGGACTACATGACTGCAAACCACTGGCACGACAGTTTAAACCCTGGATTAGACAAGCTGTGTAAGCTGTATCTAAAATAACAGGTGTTGCAATTTGCTAAATACTCTGTTTTTAAATTTGCAATATAATTACAAATTGATTAATGGTTCAGGCCTGCTAAACACCTCTTTTTACTAAAGCTGCATGACAGCTAGTTCCAAGACATTTTATAAGCTTATCTATGAACAGTCACACCAAACTTCATTCAAAAATGTGGCAGTTTAAATACTTTGGTGGCAAGTAGCACTTAACTTACAAAAAGATCAGAAGCAATGGTAACACTGTTGTGCCAGTCTCTATAGCATGTATAACGTGAGGAACAATAAGAGAAGGTATTGGATAAACTGATATTTTTCTGTACTCTTGTTTTGTTCATAGTTTAGTATTAATCGTCTTGCCTATTAATTACTCTGCATTTTCATTTACTTAATGTCAATGTCAATGTCAAATTTATTTATATAGCACATTTAAAAAACAACCAAAGTTGAACCAAAGTGCTTTACAGACAGGTTTAAAATAACTTCAAAATCAATACAAAGCACAATAAAACAATACACACAAATAGCACAGAAGAGGTGTCTCAGCTCAGTTAAAAGGCCAGGGAGAAGAGGTGAGTCTTCACCAAAGATTTAAAAGTTCCAATCGAAGGAGCAGTGCGTATGCTCAAAGGGAGTGAGTTCCACAAAACTGGAGCAGTAACAGCAAACGCTCGATCACCTCTGTACTTTAACCTGGATCTGGGAACATCCAAGATCATCAAATTTGCAGACCTTAAAGGTCTTGAAGGCTGGTGGACATGAATGAGTTCAGAAATGTAATCTGGAGCCAACCCATTTAAGGCCTTATAAACAAATAAAAGAATCTTAAAATGAATCCTGAATCGGACAGGAAGCCAGTGAAGAGCAGAGAGAACTGGAGTAATGTGCTCACGCTTCCTTGTACCAGTTAGAAGACGAGCAGCCGCATTCTGGACCAACTGGAGACGGTTTAAAGCCGACTGATCAGTGCCCCAGTACAAAGAGTTACAATAATCAAGCCGTGAGGTAATAAAAGCATGGATAACTCTCTCAAAATCATTCAGACACAGATAGGGCTTGACCTTGGCCAGGAGTCTCAACTGAAAAAAGCTGGTTTTTTCCAAGAGCTTATTTGTTTGTGAAATTTAAAAGAGGTGTCAAACATGACAC
>OMNN01066081.1:5955-22395 GCA_900302755.1 Chromis chromis
CCTGATCTGTTCATGATGAGTTCCAAAAGTCATAATTAGAGAGAGTACTCCAACATTGCAATGTTGGTTGTTGATTTTAGTACACTTACGCTAACAAAATAAAATAAAAATAACAATAATAGTAATTGCACTGAGCTGCATTGAAACTGAAGAGCACTTGAAGCGTTCGCACTGTTACCAATTTCCCAGGGAAACACAATTATGGAGCAATATGGAGTCCAAAAAATTAATTACAAAATAAATCATAAATTAAATTTTTGCATACTACTTAGAGTTCTGGATGAATCATCAAAATGCTTTTATGTTCTACAAGGAAAAACTCGGATTTTGATTTTGAATTACACGTATTTAGCATATAACAACAGATAAATGAACAACTCAAAAAGGGACACAGGATTATAACTTTATTTTATCACCTAGATGTGTAAGACAAGAAGTGTGAGATCCAGGTCTTGTTTCTTATTCACTTATGGTGAATTGATTATATAGCTTACTAAGATGTATTAAGTTCCATAGTCTTATAATATTATTTATAATTTCTAATAATTCTTGACAAGATCATTTGCCTTGGTTAAGAAACACATCATTTAGATTTCAAAAAAATTTCTTTTGAACTGAACATGCAAATCATGGAGTGTCTCCAGACATCCATCCATCCATTATCTATACACCGCTTAGTTCTCTGTAGGGTCCCGGGGGGACTGGAGTCTATCCCAGCCGACTCGGGCAAAGGCAGGGGACACCCTGGACATGTCACCAGCCAATCACAGGGCTACACATAGAGACAGACAACCAAGCACACTCTCATTCACACCTACGGACAATTTAGAATCATAAATTAACCTCAGCATGTCTTTGGACTGTGGGAGGAGGCCAGAGAACCCGGTGAAAACCCACGCTGCACAGGGAGAACATGCAAACTAACTCCACACAGAAAGATCCCAGGCGTCCTAACGTCTCCAAATATGATAAAGGATCTTTATAAATAATATATGCATGCTGCACTATGACAGGTTGAATTCTCTCACAGAGAAACCTGAATGCCAACAAAGACTGAGTGTGTTTCTCAGCTCATTAATGTCCTATAAAACAGTGGGAATCCTTTACAGTTTCTATCTTGAGCTATCCTCTTTATGGTTATGTCTTTCTTCACAGACGGTGGATCGGCCTAAGGACTGGTACAAAACTATGTTCAAACAGATTCACAAAGTTCACAAAGCAGGTAAGGCTGCTCACTGAAGCACACCGAAAGACCGAAATGTCCTATTATGTGCTGCGATTCGATTATCAGACATTTTGAGTGGAATTGGTTATTTATGCATGCTGCTCGTACGCGTGTGTGTATCTTTGTGTGTCTGTGCATGCCAGTTCTTATTAGACCAAAAGACCCAAACAACCTCCAAGCCAGAACTCATTAGATGCAGGCAAGAGAGTCTGCAGAGGAGGAGGAATACAGAGAAATCTCTAATAGACACAGAGCTGTCCTGGGAAATGTGCTCTAATTTTGTGGGCTTGACAGAATCACACAATCAGTACAAGGCTTGTTTGTTCTAAACTGCTCGGGCTTCTTCTACAACAGCACATACAAACACACACATTCTCACAGACTATTTCATGATTGTGTGTGCCCCAAAATCATCTAAAGGCTTTTGATGGGCTTCATATGCGTCTCAGAATTTCCAGGGCTCTTACATGTTCTCATTGTCTTATAATGCAGAACCTGAGTACCATCTAAAACAGGGGTCTCAAACTGCGGTCCTCGAGGGCCCCTATCCTGCATGTTTTAGATGTTTCCTTCTTCCAACACACCTGATTCAAATGATCAAGCTCTGCAGAAGCCTGATAACGATCCTGATCATTTGAATCAGGTGTGTTGGAAGACAGAAACATCTAAAACATGCAGGATGGTGGCCCTCGAGGACCGCAGTTTGAGACCCCTGATCTAAAATCTATCTGGAGTATTTTCCACTGTAAAATTGAAAGGTGGCTCTGTAAAGCCCAAAAGGAGACATTCTGTATTGGAAAAACAAATGTTTGGAACATGCTGAAGAAGTGATTCATGTTTCTTATGTGGTTTTCATACTTTCTGCTGTGAAAAATGGTCATTATTGGAAATTACTTTGTAACTGTCTATTTTCTAGTTGACTAAAGATGCTGTCCTGAGGAAAAACATTACACATTTTCAATAAGTCTTTGTACTACAAAATATGTCCGTGCATGTATCCCAATAAGTCTTTGTACTTTCTTCCTCAGATGATGACTATTCTGACACATACAGTGCAGCATATGCTGTGATAAACAACGGTGAGACCTGCTCTTTGTGTTGTAACAGAAGTTGTGTTTCATACGATAAGTCATTTCTTCCTCAACCCACATGTCTCCTCCTTACTACTTCCAATGATTCCTCCATCCTGTCCCTAACAGAGGACTACAGCCTGTCCTCCAGCACCACCATGGCCCACCCAGCTCCTCGGACACACACCTACAGGCCTCTATCTAAGAGCCCCTCAGACAACGGAGGGCATCTGGGGTCTCAGGAGCCTTCGCCATCCCCCGTACCCCCTCCGCCTCCGCCCATGCCATCCCTCCTCCAGCTGAGGGCCAATGAGAAAGATTCAGCAGACACGTAAGACGAACTGCATTTCACCTCACTGTTAATGAGATACCAGCCTTACATAATGAGACCGTTCTGCAGCAGAGCATCTCATCATCATTCTGCTATGGGGGGAGGAAATACTCTGACTTAGTTGTATTTCTTTAAACCAATTACAATCGTATTGAAAAACTTAACATAAAGATGCAGCGACGGTGATACCTAAAAACAGTGATAGGGAAACATTTGCATTCAGGGAGGTGAGCAATGTCATTAAAGTGGCTATTTTACCTAAAAAAAAATAGCAGGGCTGCTTTACTGCCTGGAGGTTGTTGTTGTTTCTCATTGTGAAGAGTATTTTTAACACGGTAACACATAGTTAGTGGAGGGGGGGAGAAAGCCGTGTTAAATGCGCATCCAATGGCAGGCTTATACCCGCAGGCTACATCCAGTGAGTCAGACTAATGAAATACTCGTAATAATTATAAGCAATATAAAGTTAAACCCCTCTTTCCACTTCTTGTGTGTACACTTAGAAATCGGATGGTTTATTTAGGCCATTATTTTTGATATTTTTTTGTTCAGACCTCAATTATGAGTCACCTTAAATCAGTGGTTCTCAACTGGTGGGTCGGGACCCAAAAGTGGGTCGCGAAGCCATTTTTAGAGGGTCGCAGAAGCACAACCCCCCCAAAAAGTAGTGGTATAAAGTCTTTTATTTTAAAGGACGTGTTTCTTATGACACAGTTTGCTTTCAATAGCAGGATATTTAGTGGTGGTGACACCAGTAGTTGTCCACTATTAACCTCTAGATGTGACTCTGGCAGCTTATTGCAGAAATTTATGCTAAAACGTGCCAAAAATAAACCAGAATGTGCTCAGAATCTGTTAAAATGGGACAAAATATGCCCAAAACTTGGCAAAAGTGTCCAAATATACCAAAATGAGAAAAAAAATCCAAGCCAAACTTTTCCCAAGCTGTACCAAAATGCGTTGAGACTACACCCAAATAAACCTTAGTTTGTTAACAGGAACATCAAACTTCAAAAAATTGGGTCGCGATCATTATTAATAGGGACATAGTGGGTCCTGAGGCTGGACCAGTTGAGAACCACTGCCTTAAATGATCAAATTCAAACATTTTTATTTACCTAACAAACTGTCCAACTGTTTTCTGATAAATGTTTTTTTTTCTCTTGCACCAGGAATGAATGGGGTCCTCCTGACAGGAAAGTGGATACGCGGAAGTATCGAGCAGAGCCCAAGAGTATTTTTGAGTATGAGCCTGGGAAGTCCTCCATTTTGGAGCAGGAAAGACCAGTAAGTATTATTAAAAACCACAGTTTCACTTATATTTACTGAAATCTGACATTTTCCTGTTAACATCCATTAAAAAGTGTTTCTATTGCTGGTTTCACACTGGCATTGTGTGAGAACAGATGACAGGTGAAGTGATTTCTTTGTAGTGCGTATTGTTGTTCACTGAAAGATTAATTGTGTTGCTGCTCAGCTTCACTTCGGAGCTAAATAGAAGAGAAAAGCAGCTCAATATTATGAAACATTATGTGCAATAACACTGACAAAAATAACTGGATGGTTGGATTGAGAAAATAGTCACAAAAATATGTACCTTTCCCACTCGTTAGCCTGGTAGACATTACTATGCTGGTATATTATGGCCTTTTGCACGGTGCGCCTTCTGCCAGAGACGATGTGGGCGTTAAAAAGGCGAACGCTTCCAGTGCTGCATCCTCTAGTGACTTTTCTGGCTGCTTGTGTGGGGTGAATGACGAGGCAGACGGCAGAGAAAATTACCGTACAAAAAATAATAGACATTAGGTAACACAGATAAAGACGGCATAATGATGAACGTGTTACATATGAGGAGCCTTTGCGAAAAGGGTAAGAAGTAAAAGCTTTTTGTGAAGGTTTCACAGATATTTAATGCGATGACTGCAGAAAGTGCTCCCAGGGCAATAATGCATGAGTCAGTTCCTGATAGACAGAGGCAATAAAAAAAGAGAAAGCCGTAGAGTGTACCCACGCGGACTAATCTGCTGTCTGTTCAGAACCTTTTTCTCTCCATTAACCAAGGTAAAAAATGTCACCCTGAAACATTCAGTGGGGAAGTGACCGTTTGGACAATTATGAGCAACAATATTTTTTCTAGCGTTCTTTAGGGTTTTTTTGCGCGTCTGTCGATTGTAATTGTGTGGTTGGCAGCGTCTGCTCCCGGCCTCACTTTTTAACAGGGTGACTCATCTTTCTGAAAGCTGTATTCTCTGAGATGCAACACTACAACACCCACAAAACATCTCCTGGCAGTGTTTCATATGGCGTGAAAAACTCTTTATCTTCATGTGGGAATAGGGTTAGAAAGAGCAGACAGAGAGGTAAAACACTGTGACATCTCTACAAGTAAAATAATAGTAAACTTCTTGGAAAATAAGCCTGTTGACTGTGTGTAAACGGAAACAAATTGATAAAGCTAGGGTGTTTGTTGAAGCTTAAAACAGGAAACAGTAGATGATTAACTTGCTGCACAGTGGCAGCCAGTGTCTTGGCTTACTGGTCTAATTTGCTGCATGAAAATACTTAACATCCCAGTTTACATCAGGCTAGTTTGATAGGAAAATGCATCTCTCTGTGACACAAAGGAAGAGCAGGATGTTATAATCTATCTTGTGACATCAGCGGAGATGACCTTCTGCTTCCTGATGGCAATTTGTCCAACATGTACATGTCAGGGATAAAGATAAAGATAAGCTTTATTCATCCCGAAGGAAATTGTTTTGCCAGAGTACAGCTAAAGTAAACAAAGGGTTAATAAAAAATTACAGTGTTAGTAGTAATCCAAAAAATAAAAATAAAAAATAAAAGTAAAATAAAGATAAGAATTCAAGTACAAAAACGAGGAGAAGAATAGTGCCTTAATAAAATAATACAATAAGTACAGTAATTGTAACGTGACTAGGATTGCACATGTTATTGTAAGTCCAAGTCCAGTATTGCACATCATCATAGTTCACTATACATCCTCCCTGCAGAAAGGGGAGGAATTAAACAGTCTGATTGCCCTAGGTAGGAAAGACCTCCTGTGGCGTTCTGTGGTGCACCTCGGTGGTCTCAGTCTACAACTGAAGGTGTTTTTATAGGACGTCAGTGTGGCATGCAGGGGGGGATGCAAAGTATTGCAGGACATATTGTATTTTTGACCAATAATATTTAACATTTATTAAGGCAGCTTGGAAATCTCAGTGTAAAATATACACATCAATCCTGAACTCAAATAAAACATTACTAGCTTTACAAGTATCTGCATTGTGAGACATTGTGGGTTAAGTGTGAGTAAGTTTGACTGCAGGAGGATACTGTGACAGATCTGTGTCATGACAAGACAAGTGTATTTGTTCAGCACCATTCAACAACAAGACAATTCATAGTACTTTATGTAAGATATACAGTAAAAAAGACATTAAGATATACAAGAAAAACAAGTTGATATAAAAAGGATTTTAGCAGATGTTAGAAAAAACAGAATACACTCAAAACTATGAACTTCTAAGACAGTGAAGTGGTTCATGGTGCTGTCCTCTCCTGATGTTTTGTCTGCTCTCTAAGTTATTTATAAAAGCACAGAGCAGCACAAAGAGCATGGTCACTATGTTTACCACCATGAGGTATTTTACAGTTATGATTATGAAAATATTTGACACTCTGCCTGAGCCCCATTTGGAGTAGAGTGTGGCACTTGGCTGGCTGGTTGTGGTCCCATGCTGCCACCACTGTACTATAGAAGTGAAGGTTTCATGGTAAATGGGTTCCACATCATCAGTTTTGTTCCCAGGAGCCAGTCTAAAATCTTCATCCTGGTTCATTCTGTGCCCATCTCCCTGTGCCACCTTTGCCCATTCCTAACCATGAGGTCCATGTCTCTCTTTGTGTGTGACTCTTTTCCACACTTCCTTTCTTCTGTCTTCTTCTACTTCCTCTCTCTGTCACTGTCATGCTTTCTCAGACCTATGATGACATAGATTTAGAGAACGAGCCTTGGTATAAGTTCTTTTCCGAGCTGGAGTTTGGGCGGCCGGTAAGTCAGGGCCTAGCTATTCCCCCAACCACAACCCTGCCATAGGCATACACCCACTTTCTCCACCCCACCCATGACTTTTTATAAATGTCTCCACCATTAGGCCGGGTGGGGCTAGTTGTTTGGGCATGTGGTACTTGTTTGGTGCTGTGACTTCCTCCCCCCCCCACATGCACCCTTGTGACAGGTTGTGGATTGTCTCTGTGTGGCTGGGGTTTTTGGTCTGGTGACTAGCAGGCACTGAAATGTTTATACACAAACCTGGACACTTTTATTTCAGTTGGTTCACGAGTTTTGCATCTTGTCCAAAAATATACAGGAAAGGTGTTTAAAAAGGCAGTATGCTCCAGATTGTTTACATGACCTGACTTCCAGCCTGGTAAAACTACACAGAACAGTTAATCACTTGATCATAACATCAATAAATATCCAAGATGCCTCAGTAGAAGGCAGCTGGACTTCTCTATTCGGTTCTCAAAGACTCATTGAAGAGGCTTCCTCAGTTCAGAACTTTGAAATGTCTTCAAGAATCAAAAAGAGAAGTCCATTTGCCTTCTACTGAAGCACTTTGGTTTACCTGATGACTGCGAATCTACACAGACTCATCAATGAATATGCAATAAATTAGTTTTCTATTAATACATTTTATTCTTTTCTATAGCAATCATTGTTGTAAGAAAGCAGTCTGTGCAGTTTTGTCAACATCAGAGCAGTTAATATGACTAGTATTTAGCGTGTTTATTCATTTGATCATTTATTCATGCCTGCTAGTATTGTTTTATCTCCACTTCTGGTGGTATGGAGGAATGCTCTGCGTGTCTTTAAGCTAAATGCTTTAGTGCCATCTGCTGGAAGTAGGTGGTAATAATGTCCTTGTGGCTTGGAGCAGGGATTGCCTCTAGCCACATATGTGAGATTAAATTACCCCAACCTGACTGATTTACAAAGTGTCATGAGGACATGCCTCTGTCCATGCTAGTGCATGGCATCAGGTGATGACTTGCTGGGCTTATTTGAAATGTTCAGGTGGAAATTTCACATATGGAGCTGGCATGACTTATTGTCTTCTCAAAGTCACGTTCAGCTGTGTATTGAAAATTTTACCTGCAATATTTAAAATGTTTCACATCACTGAATAAGCCCTTAGATTGTAGATGGTTTTCCTTCATGCACTGACTGATCCAGCCGGGACAGAATCTCACAGTATGTTCAGTGTTTGAGTGTAATTGAGGTGACAAGTCACAATATGTTTTGACCGACAGATTGAACTCTAGTTTATCTGCACTGGTAAAATACTAAATCACAGCATCTCAAATACTCAACACTGCGGCTTGCGCTTCACTGGGCTTTCAGCTTACAGCTTGTTCTTACACTCTGCATGTGTGTGTGGTACATGTGTGGTACATTTGTGTGAGTATGTGTTTGTGGTATAAAGGTTGATGTAGTAGGCCAAGTTTATTTTAGCATTACCAACCTGTAGTATTCTGAGATTAGCATAAGAACAAAGTATGAATAGTTGATTAGAAAGTGGATGTGAAGGAATGTGCATTATATGTAGCTGTGTGAGTGTTTGTCAGTAAATGCTTGATAGTGTGTATTGAGTGAGTGTTTCCATTGTACAAGTAAAGCACATGTGCAATACTTGTGAACTAGTCCATCTCTGGTTACTCAGATTCTCTAACTTTTGTCACTTTCTCCACATGTTTCTTGTTTTTTGGTTTCTCCCCATGATGTCACCACTGCTTCTCCTCCTTCACCTCATCTTCACCTTCCTCCTATTCCTCCTCCTCCTCCTGTTCTCCTCCCCTTCCTGCTCACTGCTGCTGCTTGGGGCTCAAGCCTCCTAAAAAACGGCTGGATTATAATCCAGACATCTCGGCTCGCCAGCGCATTGAGGTAATCTCACATTCATGAGTGTTCCAGTTGTGTTGTTAATTTCACGATTTCTAACCAGTCACAGGAATCGAAATCTAGATTGTTAAGAAAGACATAAACTGTGATTGCCTAAAACGCATGCAGTGTAGTGCAGCACCAATGCAGGGTGGTGTCATGTCAACATGCCAGCCATTTAGTGAAAGATGAGTGAGATGCTGCATTGTGAAGCCTTTTTAACATATAGTCTTTAAATGCTATTCGCCTGTTCACTTGGGGTTGCATGAAAATCTGCTGAATGCGCTGTATAGTTTAAAGATGCAAGATTTTAAAAGTCATTGTCTGCTTAAATCTTTTTTCTTGGGAAATTAAGATATGCTTCTTTTTTCTTTTTTAATTTTCTGGAAATCTTTTTTTCGGTTCCAGCGGTATTGTGTGATTGGAATCAATAGCATTTTTGCACCTCACTTTTGCAGTTAGGGGTATCAGACGTTTTTTTTACTGCTGAGACCCAGATCCAGATGATCCATGCCAGATTTTGCAGGGCAACATTTGCCCCCTGAGCTGAGCTCACAACATCCTCCGATACATCACCTTTGCCATCATCCAGGAGCAGCCTAAAAGAGACCAGAAATCTCTCTTCAACGTGAGCACCGATAGGCCTCTTCTTGGTCAGGTGTGCCATGTGGAACCAGCATCTATCGCACCTTACGCAGGGGGAGTGTTTTGAGTGTGGCACAGCAACAACCGCATGCAGGCTGTGCATTGTAAGCTGCTCTGCCTCAAGTCTTTGTTCGCGCGGCGCTCACTTTTGTCTTTTGTTGTCTGCCCAATTTCAGACATCTCTCCACATCGCTCCTGCTGACAAGCCTCCGGAGAGACCTGCAAGGTAACTGCTGTTTCCTTTATTTCCTTCTGCATCAGCTCCATCCCCCCTCCCCCATCCTCTTAACAGCAGCCGTCCTTGTTGTGATTCAGCATAGTATCAAAACTCTGCTCTTTCTTGCCTCCTTGTCTCTGGAGCAAATATCCTGTGTCTGCTGCTAATGATGACTTGCAAGGATTAGTGTTGGTCTTTGTTCGCTTTTGTCCCTGATGACAGGACACTTCTCCTTCTCACTAGCTGAGCCAGAATAAATTAACCCAGTCAACCTATTGATTCTGCTCTTCACCTCCTATCCTTCCCTCAGCCCCCCTCTTCCTCCCCTCGTCCCACTCCCTTTCACCAGTGGCCTGCTTATTCAGTCGCATTTTCCTCGGTGAAAAGAAAGGGCAGAATAGGGATGTGATGAATAAGCCATGTAATTAATGTAAGGGACATTAAAGTGTGTTTGTTCTGAATAGAAATCCCTGATAGGGTTTGTAGGCATTTTGAATCAGAAAAGTTACACGGTTGTCTATAATTGACTGATTTTATTAAGATGCTCGAGGATACACTTAAAATGTATTGAAGGATTTCATAATCAGATGATCTCCTATGACCATAAATAATGATAACAAACGTAAATAGGTGATTAAATAAGCAATTTTACTTGCTTGTAATTTAATAGATTTTTTTCTATAATCAGTTTGTACGTACTCATGACACTGCAAACATAGTAAAAAAAATTATTTGCCCTCTGCAAAATGCATTCGCTAGTGTACAGTGTTCTGAGAGTGGCTGACATTGATGTTTGTGTTATAGCGCTGCCAGCGACTACAGGAAGAGAAGGAAGTCTGAGCCATCGAGTTCCCAAGTGAATGCCCAGCCTCAGAGCAGAACTGCAACTTCCCCTAAACCAGTGGATGCCTACAGACCCAGCAGCAGCTTAAAGAAACCTGTCGTTCGTTCCTCCCCATCCTCACCCTCGAGAGCCAAAGGTACACAAACATACACAGAAGCACAGCATTTGCTCTTGATAATAATCTTCTGTCTCTCTGTTTTTCCTATTTCCTTTCTTTTTCCTGGTCATACATGTGTACAGTACTTATCACCAGAACATCTAAGGTTTTGGTGTGTTTTTCACTATATGGTGTCTGTTTGATGTGATTGTAAGTTCATCGATTGGTGGCAGTCTGAAGAAAAAAGCCATCTTATCATTTTTTCTACCCTTTTCTCTCCTAATTATTCTCCCTCTCCCCAGCACTTGCACCCTTTTGCTGGGTATTATTGCTTAACCTGCTTTCCTCCTTCTTCTCTCTCACCACGCTGCTCTCTATTGGACATCTGAAAGGTGGGGACGCATGCAACATGTATTCAAACAGTTTGACCTCCCCAGGTCCTTATCAGCAGCCCTTACTGCCCCCTGTTCCTCCTGACCCTGTCCATTGCCATGAGGACGACAACCAGGAAAGCAGCTCTTCCTCAAAACAGTCTGCCTGTTGTAAGAACAGTTGGCAGGCAAAACATCGGGATGCTGAGACATGGAGCAGTGCAGAGGAGGTGCCACCCTCTACTGGCAAGCTCAAGTCACGGAGTTGTGATGACTTACTCAATGATGGACATTCTGGCTCAGGTGGCCGCAATGCCATCCGCTCAGAAAGCGCTGGGTCATTGGTGTGTGACGGGATTCCCTCGCCAGCATCAACCTCCACTCGTTCACTGCCCCGGCTCCACCGTCGACGGGCACATGACTCACCAGGCTTTCTCCAGCTGTATCGTAAGATGCACCAGATTGATCGAGCTCACCTCATCCCATCTGAAGTCATCCGCTCGGTCCGTGCTCGCATCCTGGAACTAGAGCGCCAACCTCACCTGCATCGGCATCGCCTCTCTCCTTGGACACCCTCCTGGGGTGTGGAAGTGCCACGTGATATGGTGCCAAACCGCATTTCTGAATATGAGCGTCTTATTCAGAAGTCCAAATCCATGCCAAACTTGGGTGATAGTGAGGTGCCTTCAGGCACCACCACACCAGGCGGCTCGTCATCTCGAGCTAGCAGTGGTGGTGGTGGCACACCCAGTTTTCCAAAACGCCGTTTTTCCATAGAATCTTTACTAGAGGAAGACAACAATGGCAACAGTGGAACCGCACCTCATACAATGGCTCACTTGCATCGACCTCGTAGCCCCCCAGAGGGCCAGCCTCGTGTTGGGCCAGAACCTGGCCGTGGCCGCTCCTTTCCTCCTCCTCCGGTTCCACAAGGCCCACAAGCCAACCCTGACTATTCAGACAGTGAACAAGATGCTGTTGCGTCTGACCTCAGTGATTTCATCCAGGTGGAGGGCTCCTCATTTTGCAGTGAGAGTGACTTTGACCATTGCTCACTAACCTCCTCTGAGAGCCTGTATGGCTCTTCCACCCTTCACCATCACCACCTCCGTCATCACCACCACCATCACCACCATCATTCTGGACACCAAAGTCTGAGCCAGACCCAGGGCTACCAACACCGCCACCTCATCAGCACCTGCAAAGGCCGCTGCCCAGCCTCATATACCCGTTTCACAACCATGCTTCGCCATGAGAGAGAACGAGCGCGGCAGGAGCACCAGAGACCTTCACAGCAGAGCCGCAGCAGCCATTCCCAAATCCAGAGCTCACAGTCCCAGCAAGCGATGTCCAAGCTGGCCTTCCTAGTCAGCCCAGTGCCTTTCCGCAGGAAAAAGGGCTCACCACCTACCTCTAGAAGAAGCAGTGGTGGCGGAGGTCGAGGTAGCAGACCCAAGTCCAAGCAGGCCATTTATGAAGCACTAGATGCAGCCCTGAGAGACATATATGAGCACATTCAAACAGAGAGAGGCCACAGAAACACTAGGGCACCTGATGATAGCATCCTGAGGAGAATCCTGGCTGAACTGCTGCCAAATGTGCCTGAACGAAGCTCCTCGTTGCGGGGGAGGAGGGGGTGTTGGCACGGGGGTCACTCCTCTGCATCTTTGTACCCAGATGGGAGCCCCACTGGGTACGCCTCATATAGAGGGGAGCCCTCCACACCACGGCTACAGTCGCCGATCAGTGCCTGTTACGGACGACACTTGGAGACCTCAAACAATAATGAATATGGAGAGGAGCAGGGCAATGGAAATGGTCTCTGTTATTCAGGTGGAGATGATACACAAATTACACTTTAAATACACTCATGCACTTTGTGTTGTACTCCATCATACCTACACATAGATTGTTTTGGACACGCATACATGCATATATACATTCATACAGATGTGCATCCACATACATTCACTCCAGTATCTCTTTCAGTATTGCCTGCGCTTGCTGCCCAGTTCTCCTCATTGGTCTGCAGACACGTCCATTACTGTGCTTTTCTGTTTATTTATATGACATTCATTAAGACCCCTTTACTATAAATTCTCAAGTAAAATCTGGCCCCTTTGTTTTGTTCAGAGTTAAACGAATGTCAGATAAAAATGCTTAATGCTGAACGGAACAGCAGTAAACTAGTAACTATTAGAATTTAATAATGAGGGAGAACAATATATCTTAAAGATTAGAGCAACAGAGTGGTCCTATAAGTAAGGTATGACTTTATGCTAGTGGATGTGGGAAATTATACAGGAGCAGTTTAGGAAACAGAGGTTACTTAAGGTACTATAAATGTTGTATGGATAATACAGGAGATTGTATCAAATGAAGGCCCGGTTTTCTCTGCAACTGAGAAAAAATAACATTTGAGAATTTACAGTGTATTACTCTGGTTGCAACCCTGTCTCCTAGGAATGAGTAAATTGTTTCCCAGTTATTTTTGGGTGCAGGAATGTTTTTTTTTCTGAATGAATGAGTGAATGGAGTCCACTCTCCCTCCAGGTTCACTTTGATCGTGGTAAACTTTAAGCAACAAAATACATTGGATAAGGTTGGAGAAAGAATGTGGTTTTAATTAAATGTAAATAAGTACATTGTGTCTCAACTCAACTGGAGAGACCACAGTCTTTCTCTTAAAAAGTTTAATGCAGTGGTTCTCAACTGGTCCAGCCTCAGAACCCCCTATGTCTCTATTAATAACAGTTGCGACCCAAATTTTTGAAGTTTGCTGATCTGTTAACAAATTAAGGTTTATTTGGGTGTAGTCTCAACGCATTTTGGTACAACTTGGGAAGTTTTTGGCTTATTTTTTTGCTAATTTTGGTATTTTTGGACACTTTTGCCAAGTTTGGGGCATATTCTGTCCCATATTGACAGATTCTGAGCATATCTTGGTTTATTTTTGGCACGTTTTAGCATCAATTTCTCCAATAAGCTGGTAGAGCCACATCTAGAGGTTAATAGTGGACAACTACTGGTGTCACCACCACTAAATATCCTGCTATTGAAAGCAAACTGTGTCATAAGAAACACGTCCTTTAAAATAAAAGACTTTATACCACTACTTTTTTTGGGGGGGGGCATGCCTCCGCGACCGTCTAAAAATGGCTTCGTGACCCACTTTTGGGTCCCGACCAACCAGTTGAGAACCACTGGTTTAATGCAACTACATTAACATTTCCTCAGTATGAAAACATACAGAAAATGATCCACTCACAATTACATTTCCCTCAAAACGTATTTGCTGTTTTTACTGTGATTTCTCAGAGACAGGGTTGTTGGTTGGAGTAAATAAAGGTGAATACTTTTTTTTTTTTTAATCGATTACTGTTCGGTTGTATCATTTGTCTGATTTGAAGATTGATTTATGGACTCATCTTATTATTACCAAAACATTTTCTTTCCCTCAAGCCATTTTGCTTGTATGTTTGTGTTTTTTGTCATAATTTTAAGTTTCATTTTGTGATCCAGTTATTTTGTAGGACTGCATGTTCTATATTGTGGGAAAAGTCCAGTCACCATGTTTTTTCCTATGAAATGGAAATAAAAACATACCTTTTTTTGACCCAAGCATTCATTCCTTCATTCACCCGTTGGAATGGCATCATCACTGTATCATTCAGTACTTTCCCAGATCACTTCTTTGTGTTGTAGGTAATCATGCGGCATCACGGTGGTTACTCGGGTAACTCTTGTAAACTTTTTCATGTGTCTTTGCCAATCACAGACCAGGATGTCTCCAGGAGTTATTCCACCATGGATGGACGCCACACGCCTCAGAGTAGAAGACCTACTCCTGACAGAGAGGTACTACATGGAAATGGTTGCTCGTATTCTCATCTCCACACTGAATTCAGACAACATTAGTGTGAACTGGAGGAATATTCTCTCATCAGCTCATCATTTTATTTTGACCCAACTGACAGATTTCATAAATAGCACCACACTACACTTAAATCAGTGGTTCTCAACTGGTCCAGCCTCAGGACCCACTATGTCTCTAATAATAATGGTCGAGACCCAAATTTTTGAAGTTTGCTGTTCCTGTTAACAAATTAAGGTTTATTTGGGTGTAGTCTCAACGCATTTTGATGCAGCCTGGGAAAATTTTGGCTTATTTTTTGCTCATTTTGGTGTATTTGGATACTTTTGCCAAGTTTGGGGCATATTTTGTCCCATTCTGACAGATTCTGAGCACATTTTGGTTTATTTTTGGCACGTTTTAGCATAAATGTCTCCAATAAGCTGGCAGAGCTAAATCTAGAGGTTAATAGTGGACAACTACTGGTGTCACCACCACTAAATATCCTGCTATGGAAAGCAAACTGTGTCGTAAGAAACACGTCCTTTAAAATAAAAGACTTTATACCACTACTTTTTGGGGGGGCATGATTCTGCGACCCTCTAAAAATGGCTTCCACCAGTTGAGAACCACTGACTTAAATAATGTCTAATGAATGGATGGGATAATTATTTGTCACTATAAAAACAATTCAGACTTGG
Organism: Chromis chromis; assembly: GCA_900302755.1. Lineage (NCBI taxonomy): Eukaryota > Metazoa > Chordata > Actinopteri > Pomacentridae > Chromis > Chromis chromis. Next base: position 21,257 of record OMNN01066081.1, read on the forward strand.
GTTTGAATTTCCAGTACTACAGCAGAATGAAATTTGGTCATAAATTTGTCTAATTTATGTCTCATGTTATACCTGGTAATGCTTGCCGGCTTTCTCTCACTCCACTCTTCCAGGTCTCCCATAAACAGATGACACAACTTATTCTGTTCTCTCTCCTCCATCAGAAACAGCCTGCGAGAGCCATTTATGATTTTAAGGCACAAACTGCTAAGTAAGTACAGTAAATTTTCAGTGCATGGCACGCAAAGGGAAGCCGAACATCGAACCGCACACGAACACATCTCCATATGCTGCATTAAATGTTATCGTTTCAAAATTTTTGGGTACAGTTTCTGTTGCTCACATCTTATCACCACACCTGGATGGCTTTAACTGATTTCTTTTTTTTACAGTCTTTAAATGTATGCATGAATAAAGTCTTACTTTACTGCGCTTTAGTGGCTGACGCTCTCACAGATGCTTGTTTACACTGAATGCTGCAGGACTAATGGTGTCTTGTTCAGCTCGTGTCTTCCTACCAGCTACGGAGTGGATCGAAGATGCATGCAAATACTCTTCACTGATACAACTGTGTTACAGGGAGCTGACATTTAAAAAGGGTGATGCGGTGAACATCATCAGGCAGATAGATACCAACTGGTATGAAGGAGAGCACCGTGGACGGGTGGGAATATTCCCTATATCATACGTAGAGGTAAGTGTTGCTAATGCGTGACTGTACTGTATGTGTGTGTGTGTGTGTGTGTGTGTGTGTGTGTGTGTGTGCACCATTGTCTTCTATTGCATAATACATGCACTTGTTTTGCACACATACACAGAAGATGCCGTCCACAGAGAAGCAGCAGCCCATCCGTCCTCCTCCCCCTGCCCACGTCAGAGAGATTGGAGAAGCAGTGGCACGCTACAACTTCAATGCTGATACTAATGTGGAGCTATCGCTAAGAAAGGTAGGTGCAATTTTTTATGTTTTCATGTATATGTCACAGGAAAGAATAAAAACATTTTTATTTTATTTCCGGCGGAGTCTGCAGGGTGTTTTATTTTGAAAAATCGTCCTTCCGTCACTTCCGTCTGGGCTTGTTTCCTGCACTTGACTCATCAATTTAAAATAACCTCCCTGGAGAGCTTATTTAAAAGAG
>OMNN01066084.1:0-11213 GCA_900302755.1 Chromis chromis
TTACATGAGAAATAAACAGATAAAAAAGAACTAATGATAGGGTCAGAGATATCAGTCAGCCATACTCTTTACATGCCTACACAGTCAGGAGACTGAGAGTCTAATTACGATAAATATGTGTGAAATATCTAAGCAACTGGATCATTAGGGGGCCTTTAAAGTTACAGCCGGTAAGATTCAAAACCTTATATTATCATTTTATTCCACTATTCTAGTGTCACTGTTAAGACTCCTACCACATCAGCGCTGTATTAAGAGAAGAAAAAATTTTCTTCTTCTAAAATAAAAATCTGTCAACTGGCAAAACACTTTATTCATGAAGCGGTCATAGAAAACAGTGCATTTGTGACGGGCGAGTGCCAAAATCTGCCGGCACATTTACAGGCATGTTCTCTTTAAAACAATAATTGCCAAAATTACACCATTTATCAGAGCCAGAATATGTAAATACAGAAAGAATCATCAGATATTCAAATTTCCGACTGTCTGTGTATGGAACAGGTACGACACATGATTCCGTCTCAAAAATAACCAAAATAAGCTTAAAATGGTGATATTTTATTAAAATCACTTTATTCTTCATGTCTCATTCAGAAATTCACTAAAAATAAACACAAGATTCTGTAAAAAGAAAAAGAAAAAAAAGAAAAACAACAAAACCAAACAAAAAGGATACATCTTTGTGGATTAGATGTGCAGAGTGGTGTAAAAAGAAAAAAATGCTTAGAGGTAGAGGTTGTAAAAATGTAAATAGGTCTAATCCAATATCCCATATGTGCATGTGGAACCCATTATTCTCCAGTATTTCTAATACCTGTGGGCACTTGGGCAAATGTTGCACATATTACTTCCATTTTCATAATCAGAGAAATACATTTTTCCTTTTTTATGATTTATGGCATTTTAAGTGTGTGATACTGCATAGTTTTTGAGTTCCTTCTACTCTTTCAGGACTTTATAATGCAGTGAAAAATGTGAGTAGAAATGTGACAAAAGCAAAAAAACACACAGAAACTGCTAATTGGAGTCTATCCCAGCCAACTCAGGGCGAAGGCAGGGGACACTCTGGACAGGTCGCCAGTCTATCACAGGGCTACAGATAAACACACACTCACAATCACACTTACGGACAATTTAGAATCACCAGCATGTTATGAACCCAGTGAAAACCGGGGGAGAACATGCAAACTCCATACAATTCCCAGATCCCAGGCAGGGGCCGGGACGCGAACTGGGGATCTTCTAGCTGTGAGGCAACGGTGCAAACAACCAAGCAACCATGCAGCCCTGATACACAATCATGTAGCACAAATTGAATGTATGAATAAATCAGCTTTTTATTTGCTGCAAGAATATAATTCAAAGATTACCTCTAGCTGGTCAGTCACACAGGGTTGGCAGGATGTAGGAAGAGAGGAAAGAATTCGGGGAGAAGAGGTGATGAATCTTGTTCTTTATCAGTAATGGCCAGACTTTGTCACATTCTGTCATCCATTGTGTTGGGAAACTATAGAAGTGTTGCTTGTGTCTGCTCCCTCCTTCTTTACTTACAAAATCCATCCACTATAACTGACAAGAAACCTCAAACTCCATCCCTCGGCCAGCCAGTCTCGTTCATCTTACCCAATAATGAGACAGGGGAGCACTGTCTCAAACCAAACCCACAGCCTGAGACCTTGGCTGGGGAGAGCATTCCCACTGGTCCTCCCTTTTTTTCTGTGGTCTTCATTATAACAGAAGTCATCTTTTCTATCTTTCTCCCAGGTGGATTTCATGTTCACCTTAATCAGAGTTACTGTTAAATGCAAGTAAAGTAAAAAACAACAACAAAAAAAACAAGTAAAATCCATTTTTTATACCATCCATTGTAATTAACTCCTCTCTCTCACACTGTTGTTGTTTTTCTGAAAAGTTAATCTTGACTTTTGCCTGTTTTTTTTTAATCAACTACTCTAATGGTATATTATGCACCATCTGCTATGCAAAGCTGTTTAAAATAGTTTTCCTCTTACCTGCCAGCAATCTCCATATGACTATCACTGTCCTTTTCCACCCGCTTTAATTCTCACTGTATCATTCTGAGACTAATTTCTTGCACTTTTTGTCCTTTTTCTTTCACTATACTTTCTCTCCATGGCACTTTTGTGTTGCAGACCTTTGATTACTTATTTCTTTCTCTCCTTTTGTAACAGCAGTCACAGCCTCATTCTCCTTCTCCCTTTCTCGCCTTTTCTCTTTAAGTCTTTCCATTTGTTGGGTGTGACAGAGCGTTGAGAAGCCATTGTTGATCTGCTGAAGGCAGGCCACACCCGGGGGATTTGAAGAAAGGTGACGGAGGTGGGGGTTCATTTCAGATGAAACCATTCATGGCCAGTTAGATATCTAGCAATCGAGTAGAGAAGAGATGACATTTGAATGACAGCACAGTTAAAATTGGGTGCAGTGCCATCAATGTGCAATGAAATTAATAAGTCTATCATAAAGCCAGGAAACAGAACTCTATCTCAGCCAAGATATGACATTTTATCTCTGGAGAGTTCAAAGAAAGCAGTCTTTGCATCTAGAATATACACACTAAGATTATTATGTACCCTTTTGGCTCTGTATTGTATACTGGAGTGAACTAGAAGATATACCGTATTAGGGTTCATAATGTTGCCATTACATGATTCTGTTCTACAAGGAAATAAATATTGCTTATTACACTAAACACACTTACTTAAGTGTGTATATGATGTTCCTGAAAAGTTAAGTACCTCTATGGGATTAGCAACCATGGTGATCTGTGGTTCATTTAAATAATATGATGCTGGACAGAACATTTAAGGATGAATACAACAACTATCTCCTACTCGTATTTGCCATGGCAGCAATATTTTCTGTTGCTGTTGTTGTGGTTGCCTTTTGTGTTGTGTTTTTAAAACAATTTCTTAACAAAACAGTTGCTGTACAATTCAAAGTGTTAACAGCACATATTACAATATCATCTGCATATAAAGGTATCTATATGTTAGGAGGAAAGGGAAATTTATAGGTAAAAACAGAGAAATGGCTCCAAATTACTTTCTTGTATAACTTCAGACAAGGCAGCAAAGGTTAGAATTGTTGTAATAACTGTGTTGTTAGGCTGTTTTGTCTTTTTTTGTGTAGTAGTACCAGCGTGATCAGAGCCCATTGGATATTCTCACTATTGTTGTGTCAAGCTCAGTTATGTTCAAAAATTACCTCTGTTTTCAGGAGGATCAATACAGCCACCAATTATGGTGTCAGTAATGGTTGTTCTCTATAAGCATTTCACACAACATGCTAAATCAAAGTACACAAGCAGTGATGCATTTTGTGTAGAAAAGACACAACCTCCAACATGCCTGATTTCGTCTGGTAGGTTTCTGTAAAACAGACTGGAGATTAAATGGAACCCTGGACTATTGATCCCTTTAATTTGACTCATTTCAGCAGCTGGGAACAATGCCATTCATAGCAAATAGGGGCACTGTGTTCAGCTTTCTTGATCTCTAGTCCAATTGAAAAGCTGCAGGGATGTTCATAGGGGATCATAAGGGGAGGTTGATATCAGATAGCCAGATGTTACTTGTGCTTGAAGATCAATGTTATTTACTTCACCTGTCAGTGGTCATAATGTTACATACATGTCAATTTTGCCACTTTTTTAAGCCGATAATATACAAAAAAGTGGAACATTCAGGGGACTGTATGCTTAAAATCAGCACCGTTCTTATTTGAAGTTGCAAACCTGAGCACTGTAACAGTACATTTTTTTAGGACTTTATTAAATAAATTAGCAAATTACATTGACATCGCCATTAAAATTCCATAGGACAGAACCCAAACTGACAAAAAACTTGCTACCCACCATCACTGTCAGTCTTTTGTCTTTAGTCATTGATGTGGCTTAGCTATGATTTCGATGCCTGCTAATGAGCATCAATAGGGCTGCTGTCTGTTTATTGCTCTGAGAATATTCATTACGCTGCCATGAATATTGAACACCATCCCTTATCCTTGAGCGTTTGGATTATTGATATGTTGCTCATTGGGCTTTCTCTTTCTAGTGTGACAGCTTCATAACAGCTTTACCTGAGCTGTCTGCTAGATGAGGAAACAAATACCAAAGTGATTTTCTTTTATGATGATGTCTACAGTAGGACGTTGTAGTCTGTGCAGAGCTTGTCTGTAACCAAAAGATTACAGGTCCTGCCCACTCCACGGCCAACACATCTCCATCCACAGCCCTGGACCCTTTTCATGGTTGTGTTTTTAGATGTACTAAATGTTGCCTCAGTAAAGAAACTGACCCAGAACTACAGCTGGTTTTCATTTAATTCCTTCTTTTGGTTGTGTAATTGATCCCCCTGAGGAGACATTTTTTGCTGCAGTATTTAGTTCACCGGATAAATTATGAATCAGCTCGGCGAAATGCCCTTTACGCAGGCTAATGATCCTTTATGGATATAAGAATTATTCTCATTCACTGTCGGTATGAATGAATTTGGAGTATTGTCCACCTGTTGCCTCAGGCAGCGAGCCATTTACACGTACTTCCAGGAGGAGGTTGACTTTGAAGATTTCATGCTAGCTGGATTAGATTTTAAACCTGTGACTGTTCCATCTATGATTCACTTTCACATCTCCAGGGCATATGAGTGGACGCTGTGTGTGCGTGCGTGCGTGCGTGCGTGTGTGTGTTTGTATTGGAGGGCTGATGTCCACGCTCGGTGTAACTGACGCCTGTGTTTATGCACAGGTGTGTTGTGTATGTGTATACATGCACATGAACAGATTTGTGTTTCTGTCGGTTCAAACATAAAGATCATCTGTCATGCAGCAAACGTCTCCTTCTATAGTGCACACAAGCAGTGAATCACTGCCATACTAATGATGTTGCTCAGTGTGATAGCTTGGCTCTTGTATAAAGAAAGATCCACCGACAGAAAAATTTACATCATACATTCACTCGACGGGTGTTCATCTCTGCTAAACACATGGCCTGCTGTTTGTCTATACCACTGGCAAGATTAGCTGGAGACATTTTAAGCATATACTGTTGCTAAAATATGCCTCAGAAACAAACAGCAACACACCTGCATACAAAAGCAGACATGCACACCTTGTAGGGATGGTGTGTAACTACATCTGAGGGAATGTAATATTTTCAGATCATCCATTGCAGGGAGGGGCAGATATAAACATGGATGGATGTGCTAATGTCCCATCAAGGGGTTTACACTCTTGGATCGTCCCAGTTTCAAAGTAAAAGGGGAAATTATCCATTTTGAGGGATGCTTAATGCTACCCTCCTACACACTGGAGAACAACTCAATCCATATGTGATTTTACTGAGTGTGCTCAGTGATCTGGCTACATGTTTTCCGTTTTCACTGTAATGAGGAAAAATGGAATATGATAACAAAAACAACTGTTATGATAGAGAATATTTGTCAGGAGAATAAATTCACTGATGCTTTTGCTATTTGCTTTTTCAAGAGATTTGTTAAAAATAATAAAAACATGAAATAGTGCTGGCTGTATTATTATTAAAGGGCCACTGCAGAAAAACACAAGAAATCAATCAACCACTGTGACAGTGGGGAGAACACAGCATAGTAACCAGGGTCAATACAGCTCACTTACATTCAGTCAGATTTGGTCTGACATGACACAGACCCTCCGTATGTTAACATCAATAACCCACATTCATACATTTTAAATGATGCCTATGAACAGACGTATGACTTGCACAAATGTAGAGTATCTGAGTGATACTGTTATAATTATACTGCACAAGATGTTTGCTATGAAAATACCTAAAGATTGATTAAAATCAATTAGAACAGAAAAGTACTTTAATGCTGTATGCTATACTAATATTATACATGCATATATTATAAATGTGCATAAATATCATACTGCTGGATTAAAATGAGACACTGAGTGTATAAAATGCCCAGGGATAAAAAAGAAACACGTTATTGGAAGGAATGTGCGTGAATCGTAAGAAAATAACATCAGCACAGTCCTTGGCCTGTGTCCCACAATGTGTTGCCTAGTCAACCCACAGCAGTGATATTTTCAGTAATCAGATGTGTGGTGGAAAAAACTTCCCCCAGTGCTCTGACATTTGAATGGCTGGTTTATACAGAGAAAGCTCACCTCAGGCAATCCAGGCAACAGCCCTTCAGCTGGTGTGTCCTAAAATACAACCTCACACATACCCGTGCATATATATGCCTGTCCTCTTGTTGCAAATATCACGCAAAAGCAGAGAAGGGATCACAAATTCTGTGCAAGCAGACTGTATGTGATGAAGCCAGAATTACTGGGCGTAGTTGTGGTACTTTTAAGACGAACTGTTCCAAACTAAATTGACACATTTGTCCTCTTTAAGGACACATTATGCACATGTTATTTTGTAGTTAATAATCAAAAAGTAAAGATTTAATAAGAATATGGAGACTACAAATCTCTGTGTTCTGTATTTACCTCCATCCCCTCTCTGTGTTCACTGTCTACAGTTTAAGAAGAGAGATGACATGAGTTTTTGGTCTCTGGCTTGTTTGGATCATTTTATACCACTACCATCAAAATTGCCCCAAATTGCAAGGCGTTTGTTTGCACAGCCATTTAATATTCAGATTCCTGTTATTTTGTAAATTCGTGTCAGTTTTGTGATTAAATTTGCACAAATTATCGGAAGTGCAATATTGCGAATGCCTAAGAGGCTTGCAATTTCTTCCCAGCTCGTCGGAGTTACAGTTCAAGCGTGCAGTTGTGCAAATTCCTGTCAATTATGTGCAAAGATAAAGTGCAGAGACTACAGCAGATGCACAGACATTTACACTGTACATGCAGATACATTCACTGTGCGTTAAACACGGGCACACCATCACACACATGCAGGGAGCAAACCCAACAAATATACACATACATTTTAAATTCTTTCACATACATCATATATGTATGCCTTGTCACATACACGCCCCTCAGCCTGTGTCTCTCCATATTCATGATAACCAACAAGTAATGCAAGCCGGTGTCTGTCATACTATTCACACATGCCTTATAGATGAATCAGTACCTGCCGGAGACACACACATACAAAGAGCTCAAATATTCATTGCGCAACACAAAAACATACCTGCGTAGTCATGTCAGTTTCAGATGCATTCTCATGCATTGTTACTGTGTGTGGCAGAAGTTCAATTCCAAAGTTTTCAGCTCATTTTTTCGTTCTTTTGTTCTTTAGATTAAGATGATAATCAGCAATCATCATCAGTCAGATCCACTTGTTTTTGTGCACCCAGTTTGAGATTGGATAATTAGTGATGTCCTGATTGAGGCTTTTGTAATTGTCTCATCTGCATCATTTAATATTAAAGATCCCATATGGTGAAAATCCATTTTTATTGTGTTTTGTGTGCCTTAAAATCCTGTAGGTATAAAATAAAAGCAGAGAGAATACGAAGACGCTTACTAATGCCATTCGTCCATTTTCTTTCTTAGTTTACACAGACATATTTGCATACTGACAAAAACACATTCCATAATACAAATACTCTCACCTAGCCGTGTGTATACCAATATATATCTCCCATACAAAAATACAATTACAGACATAGAATATGTAATTTACAATGCACATCCACACACTGCTTTATTTATCGCTGTCTTACGTGAGTGAACTGGTTTATTTAACTGGGATACAGTACAAAACAAACCTGGGAGGAAAGCTGAAGCAGAGAAAGGGCAACAGAAGTGGTTTACAATCTACAGAAGAGGAGTTGCTACAAGGAAAAAAAGGAATCAGGTAAAGCTAAGTATAGAACTCAAGGATAAATGTAGAAAGAAATCAAGAACATGCATGAGATGTGAACAAAAAAATCATAAGGGCAAAGCAGAAGGGTGTCAGGGCAAGTAGTCGTCAAGATCACTTCACAGCTTTTCAGCTCCACTTGTTTGCTGTCATCTCCTACTGTCGCTCAGTCCTCGTCTCAATCATTTCCTTCTCACATACACTGTCTCCTGTCCAGACTGGCTTGTCTGTGTCCTTTCCCTCCTCCAGACAGCTGCTCATTGTTAAGCCTGACACCTCTCAGGTCACAGCAGCCATGCATGTTTGGGAGTGAAGAAGAGAGAAGAACATGATTTCTTTGAAAATGAATTGAATTCATATATTTCCACTTACAGGGTGTGCACATACAGTACATCCACTAATGCATATCCCCATTCCACATCTCTGACATACCCACCCATGCACAGATAATGAGCAAATCAAACAGTCATAAGGGAGCTAAGCGCATCAGCTCATCTCACAATTCCACACAGACCCATATCAGTCAGTTAGTTTATAATAAGCATGTCCCACCCTGAGCAGCCAGCAGGCCCTTCATGTTTATGACAACTTCTGTTCACCCCTGACCTCCGTATCTGGTTTTGATCTATCAGTGCGAAACGAACAAATAGTCAACCCTGAATGTGCTTTGTGGTCTTCTCCAGGTAAAATGAAAAATATGATGAGAGGATTTCTCCCTAAGTCTGCTGCTCCTTTTAATGTCTTTTCACTGGCATGAAGGTCAGATAAGTGAGCCAGGCTGTCCATCCATACAGCCAGTACTGCAATGCTCAGGTCCGGGCATAATCCAGATATACTCAGTTTTTCCAGTGTCCAACTTAAATGAAAAAAAAAAAATACTCCACCAACTTGGAGCCATCAGAAGGCATGCGTCAGATCTAATAGATTCTTATTTTGGTCAGGACATCTGAAAAGTACTGAGGAGCAAGACAGTTTAGTGGAATGCAATTGTGTACAGAGATCTGAGAATGACTGTGAACTACTCTTGAGATTCTGGCTGTCGTTTTGAATTTAGCTTAGTCAGCAGAGTACAAAATTCATCATTGTATCATTCCATGTACTGAAGAACAACTATATATCTATCCATGGGTGCCTCATAAAGAGACAACCAGCAGCCTCAGTCTGCCATAACTCTGCCTGCCAGAAAGCTTAGGTACAAAACTACAACTAAAACACAGCTATGATACAAGACAAAGTCTTCCTCTTAGTTCTGCCCCACAACAGGAGTGACACTCAGGAATGGGAAAATATAATCTTTGCTCTTATCGCATTGGTCATCCAGAGCACGATTCTATGGAGTGATGCAGGCAGGGACTCCCAGGCCTTGTCAACAATCCTGGACAGCAGCCCAGAGGACCTGTTGTTGGTGACATCCCTCAGCATGTTAAATAACAAGCAGCCTCTCACTGGCAGGCTACAGCGGTCTTGGAAATTCACTTTCTTCAGCTCCCAAGTTGTTTTTTCTTTTAATCCTCTTTAAACTTGTAGTTTTTGGCCCCAACTAGTACCAAGGACCAGTCTTGAATAGGTACTGGTAGAGAATTGGCCAGAACCGTAGTACTGATAAGTTCCAGTGGCATTCAGCTCTGCTACTGGTATTTGCACCTCACTCATTCCTTCAATGTTTAGTGTTTTTCATAATGTTAAATTAGTATAAAGGAGTAAAGTGTGCTTATTATTATCATGTATCTACATTATTTGACATTTTCTGGACTGTAGTTACACTGGACAGGTTAAAACGCTGTAGGAGCTAACTGTAACAAAGCTAAAAGATAACCAAGGTAACACTACTGGAACCAACCCTGTGTCACAAAATTATGTTCTTATACAACTATGTATAAACTACATATTCATGTACGTGCTGACAGAAACTTATTTTGCCCCAAAAAAGAAGACTATAATGTCATAAAAATTGCTTTCATTTCGAAAGAGACACAAATGTTGAATCAGGTGGAGTATAGGTACGCAACAGGACTTTCTTCTGGGAGACTGGTTTATGTCCCATGTGGGACTATTATTCTCAAGTTTTTATTTTTTGTCACTGTTCGGTTAGATTTGAGCAAGTCTGACGTACGAAATGTAGGATTCACGTAGAAAACTACTCATTTCAGTTGACTTTCTCTTGTCATCTGCTATCTGCATGTTACCATTTTCAAGATCCACTTCAATACGGGAAACAACAACAACCTCTGGGCTGCAGCCTAACACACTGAAAATTAAAAACATTTCGAGGATTTTTAATAATTTTTTGGTAGAATATCAATTTTAATGGCAGTACTCACTACCCTGTGCGCAAATGTTTCACTAAAACAATTATTCTCTTAGCTCCCCCCAAGATGGTTGTGATTGGTTAAAAAAACATACAAACAAGCCAGAGCGTTTTTCCCCTATAGCAGAATAATAGTCTGGTGCAAAAAGATTGTTTTGTTGTACAGAATGGGCTGGCAAAGCGAGACTAGGGTTAATGAACAAAACTAAAAAATATATCATATAAATATACTAAAAATATCATGGTTTGGGTTACAATACAACCCTTTCCCAACATGTTTAGCTTCTCCATTTTTTGGATTGCTAGTATGATGAGTCCCACCTCATCTACTGTAATATATAATTGATTTTTTTTTTTTGTACTAATAACTATCAATACTAGTGAGTATATCCATATGATACCCATCAATAGCCCTAAATGACATCATTTGAGGCAGGTAATCAGGATTCACACAGCTCCCTTTGGAGCCACAAAAGCTTAATACAACTTCTTCCACATATGCACCTACTACCTACCCCTCTCCAACAAACTTTGACTGAAACTTAAGAATGAAACGGATCCAATTTAAGGCTTGTTCATTCTTCTCAATCCCACTGGGGTATAAAAGCAAGCAGCTGGGATCCAGCATTGTCTAGGCTGATCAAGTCTGCACCCTTGTGGTGCACATATGATAGAAAAACCAATCTGTTCCACGTTATCAGCCTAGGTTACTGATGGATACATCGCTTCCTCAGTATAACTGCTGCAGCCTATTTTCTTCTATAAAGATCTGTTTCTAGAAATTCTCTGACTCTAAAGGTAAATTCCCAGACCAGCACACCTCTCTTTCCACATCTGAGGCTGCTCTGCAGACTGGGAACTGCTCCTACAACCTCTACTGCCCTACTAACAAGTCCTCAGTCTTTCTCCAGTTTGTCTTTGGCAGATAAAGCTTTTTCATACACAAGCAGACTATCAATTAAATCCACTAGGGAGAGAGAAGATGAGGAAGAGAGTTGGAGGAAATAAAATGTACAAGTAAAGTGCACCTACCTGCCAAAGTGTAAAAGAAAGGAGAAAAGCAAGAGAGCTGCT
>OMNN01066106.1:0-10031 GCA_900302755.1 Chromis chromis
CATGAGGTTGGCATAATTTCTTAACCTGCCTAATCCACATGGTGTTTTGTGAATTATGTGAGTGAACATAATAAATATTAAAAAAAAGAAAAGAAAAAAGAGTCATGCTCAACATTCTCTCTCTGTCTTACCCAGATTGAATACATCCAAAATGAGATCCAAATATCTGGACTGTCCCACAAAATGGCACCCTGCTGAATACCATGCATGCAAGGATAGTCTTTTGAGGGAAAATGTGTTAAATAGTCTATAAAAGCTGGTGTATAGGGAATTTCCAATCAAGTCAATGTCTTGGTTCCCATTGGTACATCTGAATGAAAACAATGAAATGACATCTATTGGCATTTATTTGCTTCTATATTTTATAAGCAAAATGTATTGATTGATATTGATTTTACACTGCTGCTTATTACATAACCCCTTAAGTAGTAGGCTTTTTATGATTATTTTCCCCTGTAAACACATCCACAAATCCAGCCAGTAACAGCTCCACAATTGCAAGGCCAAAAGGATCAACCTTGAGAATTCTGAATTACAACAAGTCTCCTTGTCTCCATCACCAGGCCAGAGCGAGATCTGGAAAAACTCCAGCAAACATTGACACTTTTACTTCTGACCTAACAAAACAGCAAACTACAGTCTTATAACATTAAGTCAGCGACACTGACGCTACCGAACCTTCTTTTTTAAACATTCACCTGCAGCTCTATCAAATGTGATGCAACAGAAGTGAAGCATGATAATGCTGAATCCATTTTAGTCATAGTAGTACTAGGCAGCTCATGCACTGCAACCTTCGGATTTTTTAAATAACAGATCCAGCTTGATCCTGGTACAGGGACCTCCAAGGTGGAAGGGTTTATTACACTGTAAACATAGTCGAGGCCAATGCCTTGTATTTGAAAGAAAAAATTAAAAAGGGTTTCTTAAAATATCTTAAAGATGCAGAGAAAATGGTAATGGGATTCACAGAAAAGGGAGGGTACTTTTTCTAAAGGTATATCACAGAGGATGTAGACCCTTTAGTATCCTTCTGTCATGGTACAAGCCTAAAGAATCACATTCTGGTACTGTATAATTCTCCTCTGATCAGAGTGTATACCTTAAAGTGCTCACTGAACACTCTCTCCACAGCAGCCTGCTGCTCCAGGCTTTCCCTCGCTAACGCTCTGTAAACATTACACACATCAAGACATCAAGAAATTATCGTTGAGCACGGCGGCAGCGGTGGGATGCAGAATCAATTTGGGTTTCTTCAAAAGCTCCACTTGAAGCTGGTGGCGGGCGAGACGGAGCGGAGATGCTAATCGCCGAAAGGGTCCGGGTGTAATGCCTTCCCTCCTATTCAGCTCGCCTGCCTCTGAAGCCGTCGTTCTTAATTATCACCGTAGGACATACATTACCAGACCAAACGCAAATGCCATCAAAACGACAATGGGCTCGCAGTTGCCGTTATCGCTGGGCGTTAATTGATCTTATCGTAATCACATTATCTAGTTCAAATAAGGTGCTTTAATAAGCAGCCCTGGCCATTTAGGCCTGCATAAATATCCACTGAGGAGCACAGACTCATCACATCTTATAAAGGAGATATTCATGCAGCAACAGCGTAATTGCTGCTACTTAGTGCTTGTAAAAATAGATGCAGAACAGCGCAGAAGATCTACTGTATTTTATGTTTTAATCATACTTTTAGTGATTTCTATCTTTTATTCTTTTTAGTTTAAGAATAACATGGTTTCTGAATTCCACGACATCTCAGGAGGATACAGAATCAGAATCAGAAATATTTCATTTGATCTCTGAGGGGAAATTGCTTACACACTAGGCACTATCACACATTTCAGTGCACAGTGCAACATTTTGCATCAGTTTAACAGGGTATTCATAAGAAGGCTACAGATGTAAATGAGCTCAGCAACAGTTGTAGTGTTGCATCTGTCTGTTAAACCAGTGTTCTAAGTTCAGGAGCAGAAAACACTTTTATTCACTTTCTGAGGGTTTAAAATTCTACTTTAAACCCTGCTTTTAGCTATCAGTCTCCTCTGTTATGGAATCAGCCCCTAGTTTGGGGTCAGGAGGCAGACACCCTCTCTACATTAAGATTAGGCTTAAAACTTTACTTTTTGATTAAACCTATAGTTAGGGCTGCTCAGGTGACCCTGAACATCCCTTAGTTATGCTTCTACAGGACTTCCCATGATGCTCTGAGATCCTTGTCTTTACTTTCCATACATTTATCCCACCACTGCATGTCACTAACTTTGTGTCTTCTGTCTTGCGGTATGGGCTTCTCACTCTTTGTCCTCTCTGCAGGTCTCTCTGGGTCTGGAGCTCCATGTTTCTGATCTGCAGTTCCTGGCCTCACCAATCTGATAAGTGTGTATTGCTCTCTTGATTATTGTCAGTGTGTTTGTCATTACTATACTTTTCTTTCACCCCTCACCCAAACCAGTGGAGGCAGATGGCCGCCCTCCCTGAGCCTGGTTCTGCTGGAGGTTTGCTCCTGTCGAAATCGAGTTTTTTCTTCGTGCTGGCTTAAAGGGAACTGATGAGTTCCTCTCTACAATACAAAACTGAAAAGTATTGACCTTAGTATGTGAAGTGCCCTGAAATTACTTACAATGTGAATTGGTGCTGTACAAATACAATTCAGTTGAACTCAATTGGTATTAAATTGGTTGAGGAGAAGTCACATTTGAAAATAGGATCATGTGTTCTTCCCTCAGCAAGGTAATGACGTATAAAATAAAATAAAATAATAAAAATAAAAATAAAATCTGTCTTGTATGGTTTGGTTGATTTTAACTCAAAATTACTCATAGAAGTCATTTTTAATGAATGTGTTCATAGGTTTAGGACTTAGTAATATACAAGTTGCTTGACGAGATGTAGGCATTTTTGTAATATGTGTAAAGTTAAACAAAAGATAGGAGGTTTAATTCTCTTGGATATCCTTAAAAACCAGTGTAAGTTTTGTTTGGTGAAACTCTCTGTATTAGATTATTTCCAGAGACAAATTAACTGGATTATCAAAGTTGTAATGCTCAGCTTCATAAATTGCTTTTATTATTAAACTGGATTCCATTTGAAACACTAATAGTAAAGGAACATACGTATAAAAGTAGAGAACAGAAAGGTAAAACCATGTGAAGAATTAGAGTTTCTTGCACCGCTGCTCTTTAGTCCTACATTGTTGTGGTGTTGAAGTGACAGCGGATTACTGCGATATTCTTTCCTGCTGTCAGTTTGGAGTTTTAATCATCTGAACTACAAAGACACTCTTTTTTTTAATCTCTCACTCTTTCTCCCTGCTGTAGTCTCTCTCCTTTAAGTGCCACTGATAAAACAGTGCTGCACATTTTACACTTGTTTTGTGTATAAGTCAAATATCAGATGTAATTTCCTCTGCTGACAGTGATTAGTCGGATATTTTTTTCATGAAACATCATATAGGACTTCAGTGGAATCAACATATATATCTTTCTGAACTTGATGTAAATGGAGGTGTCGTGAAAATTTCTAAATAATTCATCTTTCAAATGCTCCGGACCAATTGAACTTGAAAAATGTAAGTTCTGACTTGAAGTCTTCACTTGAAATCATGAGAATGAATTAATTAATTGTTGAGGCTTCAGAGAGAGACCTTCTTTAGTGAAGCTTAAAGATGAACACAACCCTTTATCAAATACATAAAAAATGCATGTTAAATTCAATTAGTGTTGTTTTTTCACATAGTGGTGACAACAGTCCAAACTAGGACGAAGGTTAAATTCAGTCCACAAGTTGATTCAACCTTAATTCTTAAGTTTATTGAGTTTGTTTTGTCAAGCTTAATTATTTTAACTTTAATTTTCAAAACCCAGAAGAAAATCTTGATGTCGTTAGTCAGCCTGAGTTCAGTAAAGTTTTTAAAATGCATAATAGCATTATTAATATATTGACTTTCAGTAATTTAGTAGTAGTAGTTTATATGTAATGATAATACATCTATCATCATTTTAAGTGAGAAAACAGGAAAGTAAATAAAAACTCAATACAAAAATCACATCAGAGGAAATGATGTCATACAATACAAATACATTGGTGCAAGATGTCACAGCTCATCATGCTTGTCTGGTTTCTTAGATCAGCGGTCCCCAACCACCGGGCCTTGGACCAGTACCGGGCCGTGGGTCATTTGGTACCGGGCTGTACAGAATAAAAACGTTTTATTTTATTGCCGGCGGAGTCCGCAGCATGTTTTATTTTGAAAAACGACTAGCTCGTCTTCCTGTCACTTCATCTAACCCCCTGACAAAATTAATAAAACACAAACGTCTCTGGGGATCTTTTTTATTTATGTAGGACACATTTTTAAATAAAAAAAACGTTGTTGAATAAAAAAAAAAAAATTGCAACCTTTTTTGCACCACGGACCGGTTTCAAGCAAGACAATTTTCTACAGACCGGTCTTGCCTATGATATTTCAGGTGTTCAGGTTTTCAGATAAATGAAAGCACTGAAAATAAGGCATTCTTCAAAAAAAAAAGTGAACTAATGACAAATGTGCAATGTTGTTTCTGTTTTTGTTTTTTTGTTTACATATACCATCACAGAAAGCTGCATCAAATGTGTAGCTGAACTCGAAATGCACTTGTGAAATCTTTAAAATACAAACAGGTTTGTACCCTAATTTAGCTCCATATAATTAAAGCTGAAGGTAAAGCTTAGTGTCAAGAGGCTGAAGAAAACAACTATTTGGTTGGATTTGTGCCACACACACACACACACGCACACACACACACACACACACACACACACACACACACACGGTCAACTGTTTCTATTTGTTAAGGTGATTTTTCATACTGATACTTATCCCGCCCGAATGGAGATTAAGAGTGGAGGCCACGACACATGCCATAGCTGCATTTGTACCAGTGACAATGAAGGCGGCATCTAAATGTGTTCACAAAGCCCTGAAATGACAACAGGAAAACAAAACAGTATACTTTACTTGCATTACGTAAATAAAAAACAGAGGAAGGATGGCATTTTGTTGTTGCTGGACTTTCGCATATAAGGTCACAGTTGAAATGTCATGTGCCATAATTTACATGTTTATTTTCAAATCAACTGTTAATTAACTGGAGTAGGTGTAAATGTCAACTATGCAGCATGTGGTTGCCAAAAACAGTTCAGGGACTCTTTGAAGTGGATCCAGGTGATTTCCATCAAAATGACTAAATAATTAGCTGCAAACAGTAAGTTTTCATTAGAGATTTTAATTTGGCCACTATTATCTCGTGTGGGAGATGAAGCTTCCCTTTCTCTAATGCACTGGATCAACTTAGATAGTGGGCTGCAGGAGAAGATTAGAATTACACAGATGACTTAATATTCAACATATTTATTTGCTGTCACCCCCACAGTCGCATCACCTCTGCATGTTTGGTCTGCAGCAAGGTTTAGGTGGGTTGTACGTGTCAAAGTAACATCCACATGAATGCCAGGCCAGAACATTGGAACGCTGCATTGTAATGAGATCATCAGTGTTTTTCTCTTTACCTGCTTGTATGAAGGAAATGCAATCTTCTCATACACATTTTTTTTATTATGGAATTGAATAATTCAAAAAAAACAGCAAAAAAAAAGTCTGTCTCTTAAGTATGGAACCAGTTCTGGCAGACAGTTAGCCTAGCTTAGCCTTAGTAGCAAGTTAGAAAAAAATGCATACAGAAAATAATGTGTTTCATCCAGTTTGTTTAATTTGTACACACACTGAAATGCAAAAATGACATGTTGTGTCTGTAAATTTGCTTTGAACTCCCAGATCCCAGGTCTTTTTGTTGTAATCTTTAATAGATCTGCACATTCCAGCACATTTTTTAATTGAAAAAAACTCCTAAAAATATAATTTTCATACGCAGAGATGACTTTTTAGGGATTTAATCACTGACCAGAGAGGGACTTTAATGTCTCTCTATGTCACGTTATGAAGGTGCACTTTATGAGACAAACCTTCCACCTCTGTTCATTTCAGCTCTACTCTGTTTATCATTTGATAGCCTTCACTGGCTCAGTTCAACCTTGGGTGTTTGAGCATTGACATAACTTAAAGACATGCTCACATCTCTGTCAATGCCAGCTTCAGATTTAGTTGCGTTGTATAACTCCAAATTACCTAAACCTAAAAGCTCTCCCATGGTCACATGAATGGTTGACCCTGGCTTAAAACATCTTGGCTCTCTGTACATTTTATTCTCTTGTGTATCTCCAAGACAACAAAGCACTGCTTATTTCAAGTTAGGTGCAACAAATTTACATCAGTCTTTAAAACTCTCAGAGGTGGACTAAGCCCTCTTTTGTCTTAGACAGAGAAAACACAACAGACCAGGCTTGTTGTGATGCAGGCTTACTGTACAAGAACAGGACATTGTGCACACATACAGTACAAAGAAAACAAGGTACAAACAAGCCGAGGGAGATTAAAACCTCTTGTAGGTTTGTTCGTGCCAGGTTTTAAATTAAATGGATGTTTTACAGACTAACATTTATTCAGCATTAATTTGACAGAACTTTAACATTGTGATTTCTGTTTAGTAGCAAAAATAAAACAAAATGACCAACATTTTTTGCAGCATTATATGTTCACTTTGCCCTTTTTCATTACATTTCTTTCTTTCTTTTTATTAGCCATGACAACAAATAGCTTATTTGTTGTGTAACATCCTCATTCTATTGTAAGCCATCTGTATCTGCACTGTAGCTTAAACCTGAAATGTTCTATTGTGTGCGTTTTATACTCATTGTTGTTTTTCTTATTTTGCCTGAGGAGGTTTATGTCTCATTATTTTTTGGTGCATAGACACATTGTTGTTTTCATGTAAATAAGCATGACATTTATACTGCACGCATTCCTCCTATGCAGTGCTCTTATCTTACTATACTGTGATTAGCCACATTAGGTCTGTACCCACTCAAGCAATTCCTTACCTTGCAGCAAATTATCAGTAGAGCTCCAGCAGCAATAGTGGACACACTGCTGCTCTATAACAATTCAGCTCATTTCATAATTTGCTCTGGTTTACTAAGATTAGTCCACCGTGTATAACTGATCATTTTCAGCATTTTCTGAGCAGAATCATTCCGACTCGGTAATAAAGTCAATACAACCTTTGTGACCACCGATACGTTTCCCCCTCGGTTGTTACCTGTAAATGTTACCCAGGCACTCATGGATAATTTTAGCTCTGTCATCAAATGCAAAATCGGCAGATATCAATCTGCAGAGTGTTTAAAGTACGTCACATGCACGGGTCAAATACAGAGCCATAATGGTTATAGCTAAATGGATTCAGTTGCCATAGGTGATTACTCACAGGAGCATCTGGCCTTTTTGAAAGAGCACAGTTTGTTTCAGCCAACCACAGCTGAGCAGATTAACATATTTCCCATGATTGTTTTCATTAGTGTGTAAATGCCAGGGTCGCCCCGGTCCCTGTCCCTGAGGGAATCAGAACAGTCGAAGCACACTGCCTGTTTGACAGACAGGAGGGTGGAGGGGAGCTAATTAATATTCATTACACACACAAAGGTGCATCAGTAAGCCTAACCCCAAATGCTAAGGCATGTTCTTACTCTTCCACATGTTATCTCAGAGTGCCACTAATCTGTATTACACTGACAACTTAGAACATCCACCAGGGAAACGGCTTCCATTCATTTAATTCCTCAGATTATTAGCCACCTCCACTCATGTTGATTCAGTGCATCAGTTTGAGCAGCAGGGATAGAGGTTAGGCTCAGCTCGGTTGCAGCACTCTTTCAACTCCATCTCTTTTCATACACTTCCCACTGAGGAGAGGGAATGTTCAGGTTTTGTTAAAAAAAAACAACTTCTGAGCCAGTTTAAACCTGCAGCTACAACCTGCTGTCGGTAAAAGGAAAGATACGAAGATCTATGGCTGACAATGCCACGGCAGGGTAGCTGACAGTTTTGGTAAAATCCACATACTTTTTTCAGCTGTTCATCTGAGTGTGTGCGTGTTTGTAGCCTACAGGGCAGACATTTTTGTCCTCGGTTCAATACTGCTGTCACCTCTCTTGCATGCAATCCCACAAGCGCCTGTCAACATACTATGAAAATAAAAATTTATTCATAGAGCTGACTGTATGAGCCTAAATGAAACTCTGAATGTTACTTCCTATAGCAGCTTGTTGGTCTCTCTTGACATGATAGGTGTGTTTTACATTCAATTTGAATGCAAATCTACACATATTGTGACTCTTCAGTTACATTATATTTACCTATAAAACCAGGTTGACAGAAGAAACTCAGGCTTATACCCACTTTACAAGGCCCTGACTATCTGCAAAGGGCAGAAGACACAGTAGGTATTATAGGCTGACATAAATAGATGTGATAACACCACAAACAGACAAATGACACTTCCTTAAGTCCGTGTATCTTGGTTATGCTATCAGCCCTGCTGTTGTTTACAATCATAATACTGGCAGATTAACTTTCAAATTATAGATTCTAATGGATGTCTGATAAACTTGCCTGATCTTGCAGAAACGTTTTTATGCTTGCTTTAAGATGGATCTTGAAAAAGAGTTGCACATGGGAGATGAAAATACTTTTTTTTTCAGTCATGTGAAATAATCAGTCTTTGGCTCCAGACAGCATGAAACATGGCAGCTGACATGAAACAATAATTACAAATTTCCCAATTTATAACATCTCCTGAAGTTTTCTCTTAAATTTTTTCTTGTACATGGCCAAAAGTTTTGTTTCTTCCTTCTTCTTTGAGGTTTGTTTTAGCTAGTAGCACATAACTGGTTTTGTTCCTCATTTCTTCTACTCTGTGTCCTACTTCCATCCATAACAAAACATAGACCGCCACCTTCTGACTACACTACACAGCCAAGTTTATCCGCTCCAAAGCAGTTCGTGAAAACAAGCCTAATTCTCATAGGCTTTGTTTCTTTCTCTTTTTTTTGCAATATTTTAAAAGTTTGCCTTAAATTCACTTTAATGTTATATTAAGGTATACGGTTAGTAATGGTCTGCATCGCTTATTACAACTAATGACAACTGAATGAAAATGTATTCTCCTTTAAAAGCCAGCAAGCTAGTAAGCATTAAGGGAGACTAAAAAAGAAGATATCAGGCAGATTTGTTTTAAGACAAAAATTGTTAAGTGAAAGAAAAATGTCACATCCTGACCAGCTTAACCGTGTGGAACGAATGGAAATAAATTGAGCAGCGGAGGTTGAATTTATACTTAATTGCTGGTACTTTCAAACATTGCTTTTCACGTTTGAATAAATTTGAGAGTTAAGATTAATGTTTCTGGCCAACTTCACACGATCTCAAGTAAAAAGTTTGTCTGGGAATTCAAATTTTGTCACTAATGTTCCTCTAAACTCTAACAAACAGCATCCTGGCTCCGACGCTGTATCCAGCAGGCCTAAATGGTACTTTTGCTAATGTTGCCAAGAACACATTATAATTAGCTAATGATGAGCTCTGTGGTCTTAGAAATAAAATGACATTGTTACTACAAGGTAATTAGTCATTTGATCCTACAAACACTACGTTCAATCCATCCTTTATGCACCTCGCAGGTCATTTTGTGGTTATAACGATATAATTTTTCCTCGTCCCCCCACCGTTAATGCAAAATGCAAATAATGACACTGTAATTGACACCAAGGTAATTTGAAGGGGAGCTTATCATGATGGAAGACTAATGAAATCAAACGGCAGCAGCATGCATTGGTGCACACATAACAGCTTTACGTGGGCAGCAGCCATGAACACGCTGCGTCCTCATTGGGATGCAGACGAAGGTCGAGGGGAATTCTGTCTGTGTTTTCTGTTTCTCTGTTCTCCACATTCCCGCTCTTATCATCCATCCATCCGTCTTGCTGCAGTTATCCAGAGCAGCGGTTGCATCTAACTGCATCATCCCCCCCTCCCCCGTCTCTAACACTAAAATGACCTTCACTAGCTCAACACACCGGAAGAAGGGAAAGACAGA
>OMNN01066192.1:4849-17574 GCA_900302755.1 Chromis chromis
GGGGAAATAACACCAGCACACAGCCGGTGAGATAATGTCTTAACAAGCCACTGAAGATGATTACAACAACATAACGTGGTCATTTTTGAAGAATGGTGTCTCTTAAATCTAGACGTGGACGTCTGTAGTCATGGCAGTGTGGTCCTTCTTTAAAGTGATGATGAGGATGACTCATTCAGAACGGTGACTGGTCTCGGGTTGTGGTTTACCAGTTGTCTAGGAAGTCGAATCCAGTCTTCAGGATGTTGTTGCTTGTGTTAAACTGAAAAGGAGAGAAAGAGGGAGACTGTGGTAAATACCATCAGGGGCAGCAAATGTTGTACAGTGACTGGCTATTAATAACTGCTACTTGTAGATTTGTTTTGTATTCCTTATTCCGTATTTTACTAGATGTCCTACAATGGATTTATTGGATTATGTCATATATAAAATAATAAAAAATAATCTAACCTTTATTGATCCCCTTGGGGAAATTCCTCCTCTGCATTGACCCATCCTATTCAAAGTTAACCTTAACTATACATACTAGGGGCAGTGGGCTGCCGTGGTGCAGCACCTGGGGAGCAGTCAGGGGTTAAGGGCCTTGCTCAAGGGCCCACAGTGGTGGTGACTGGGACAAGTGGTCACTCTCACTTTCCCACCTCAACCTCTAACCAGTCCGGGGACTCGAATCGGAGACCCACCACTTACAAGTTCGCTTCACAAACCACTAGGCCACCACTGCCCTACCACCTATATGTGGATTATTATCAGAATATCTGCCATTTTTTCAGTTGTTTGTGAGCATTTACTTGACTTGTGGGAAGGCTTTTGCACCCAATGTGTTTGTTGAGGTTCAGGTGAAATCTGGAGTGTTTACATATTTGATTTAGTTTGTTTGGGCTCATGTGAAAGCTGTAAATCGTACTTTGGTGCAGACTAAACACCCAGAAAGAGGCTGAAAATTTTGGTTTGATTTATATACAAGTGGACTGCGGTGAGGTTTGTTGGTGGCATGAAAGGAAAACCCATCAACCACAGGACTCTGTGACAGCTCATGTGTTATTTTAGCTAAACTGAAATAACTAAACATAAATTAAATCCACCCTCTGATTGTGACAAAATGTAAAAACAAAATCTACATTTTTAGAATTTATGTAATTACGTGAGCTCATTCGGTAACCATGGTAACGTGTATGGCTATACTGTGTAAATGTTGAGTTTTTCCTGATCAATGTGAAAGTGAACAGAAGTGTGTGCAGCTGGAGGAGTGCCACTCACTCTGCCATGTTCAACAGCCACTAGCCACGAGTATATGAAGAATCCCCGTTTACATCAGCTCACTTGCATGGTGGTGCCTTGTGCAAGAGATTCACTAAAGTTTAATCTACTCTGCTGGAAATTATAGCTTTGTCTTCTGTTACTAAGAAAACAAAGGTAACTGTGTCATAAGAGGACACTGTGAGTAAGACCAGTGAGTGTCTCAAAGTAGAACGAAGGAGAATTCAAACCAGAAACACATGTGAGGTAAACATAGCCCATCACCAGTCCCAGCTCTCATGTGGTGTTTGTGGCGATGCCAAAGACCTAGCACCGACTTACATCTTGGAACACATGACGTCAGCTTTGCAGTAACCTCTAAGCTTCAGCCACATATGATGTATATTTTAACTCTCTGAACTCTGCGTTATTTGCTTCTGTCATACTTTTACCACGACTCTCATGGCTAGAAAGAAACCTCCAAAACGGTATTTTGTGCTCGACAACAAAGCTAGAAATCAACCATAGATCATAAAAAAAGAAAAAAACAGAGCCTTTAATTGATTATTAATTTTACAAAAAAAAAAAAAAAGTAATTAATAGCTACATTTTCCAAGTGCCCATAGGAGTTACTAATGTTGGAACAAATATAGAGGCTCCACAAACTAGACATCTACTCTACATCAAATCTTCAAAGATATTTCACCATGCTGAATGTATAACAGCTCTATAGCAGCTTGCCCATATATACGGATTCTGAATCATACTGCATTTATTTTACTGCCCAACTATGTTTTATTTCCGTCTCAATCTCTCCAGTCGTCTCTTCTCTGCTCTGTGTAAACATAGTCTGGCTTCGCGAGCCTATTCTGTAGAATATATCGGTCTGGCTTGTTTGTATTTCTTTAAACCAATCACAGTCGTCTAGTAACACTGACTATACAGAATGAGAGCTACCTGCCAGTTGATGTTACCCAATAGTTACAGGCTCTTCATTATTTCATACAAAGGCAGTGCGATTAAGAAATGCACCAAACCTAAAACAGAATTATTTTTAGCCTATTCTAGACCCGATAAATCAAACTATGGGTGTGACTGAGACCTTTAGAAAGCCTGACATACTAATACCGAGCTAAAAAAGCAGGTTGCGTTTCTAGTCACACCATGATCCAATAAGTCATGGCAAGGATTTCAATTAGCAGGCCTTTAATAATCTCTGTAGACATGTGCTACTGATTAGAAGGTCAGAGTATGCCACTCTTGGGCCCTTGAGTAAGGCCCTTAACCCTTCCTGCTCCAGGATGCTGTACCATGGCTAACCCTGCGCTCTGACCCCAACTGGGATATGTGAAAACAACATTTCACAATGCTGTGATGTATTTGTGACAAATAAAGGCTTCTTCTTCTTAATCACTGCTAGATTTCACAATATGAGGCTGTTCTCATGACGTCACTCCGAAAACTGTCTCCGTTTTAGAGCTCACCTGGGAAAAGGTGGGGCTGTTGTCACAGTGGGGTGGAACCGCTTCCTCCTTCTCTTTCTCCACACTGGCAGAATGGTTGGAAGGCTTGGACATCAGGCTGGAGGAGAACATTTCATCCAGGGTGTTGCTGACTGATGGCAGG
This sequence comes from Chromis chromis, assembly GCA_900302755.1. Classification (NCBI taxonomy): domain Eukaryota; kingdom Metazoa; phylum Chordata; class Actinopteri; family Pomacentridae; genus Chromis; species Chromis chromis. The sequence continues at coordinate 7,715 of OMNN01066192.1, forward strand.
GTGCTCTGAGATCTCTCCCAGCCTGCAACTGAAGAGGAGACGCTGATAGGTGGGGGTGGGTTCGGCGAGATGGAGATGGATGCCGGAGTTGCACTAACAGCGACAGGGACAGGGACAGGAGGCTGTGGAGCAGGAGGCTTGGGTGCTCTCTGCTTGATGGACCTGGCAGGAGGTGGAGGGTGGTGCTCTGCTGTCTCAGGCTCCTTGGAGGTGACAGAGGATTCCTGTAGTTTGATGAGTTTAAAGTTACAAAAACAACAAATGCTCATGTTCTGAAATTGTTCAAAAACCCAACGATGACAAATAGGGATTATACATCTGGTGACGTTACATTTCGGCTTCTTGTATGAAGTCGGCAAGCTTTGTTGGCCAATGACACTGTATAATCTTAGGTCAAGGCAACATTAAAAGTGCAGAAAAGTAGAAAAGAAAGAAATGGAAAGTAGAACATTCAGAAAAAAATGCAAACTGGCTACATTTGCCATCTGCTTCTCTGACACCCGTGGAGGCTTCACAGATGCCAGTTATCTCAGCTTCAGGCAACACTCTATTACAGGACACACAGTGCAATAACGTTATATTATGAGGTGGGAACTTGCTTTCCATCTGTTGTTTCTTAGAAATGATACTGACCAGAACTGCAATGCTTTTGCAAAGCAAAGCAAAATATAGCAACCAAACATTTTGAAAGCTGTTCCTACAATAGGAAATGACAACAAACAGTAATTAATAAGTGTGATGTGATGGTACTTCTTAGTGCTTACCTGTCGGAGGTAGGAGGGAAGAGATTTCTCTCCTTTTTCTAGGGACTTGATCTGGCTGGGGGTCAGGGACTGGAAGTCAGCTTGCTCTCCCTCCAGCCTGGACCTCTCAGCACTGATCTTCCAGAAAGATGACTCCTCCTCTGTCCGCCGTCCCTCGCTGACAGACACCTTCACAATCACACAATAACACTTAATTATATTCTCTTATTGATTACATGCTGCATTCCTAAAACTTTAAGAAACATTGCTCCTCTGGTAAAGTAAATGAACACTGCAATCATTTCTGCTTAAAATGTGAATAAAGTAAAGACTGAGGGTATTCACAGAGCAATACTGCCTGGAAACATGTACATCTCACACAAGCTAAGAAAACTATTTTTGTGAATATAGCAGGGTATTGTTATGAGAAAAAAAATTGTGCTGATCACTGATCAGCTGATAACACAAACACATTACCACATTCATTTAAATATATACAATAAATCACCAAACGAGGTTGCTTGAATTTGCCTGATGTGTTGCTTTAAAAATTTAGTGAGCTGAGACTTTTGTTTTGAATAAACAACATAATAATATACTATTAACTTAGATATTCATCTGGCTCCAATAAACTTCTTGTGTAAAAAGGCATATTGACATTTCTGGTCATCAAAGAAAGGCAGCAGGAGAAGATCACATGAAACAACGAGGTGACCTATATTTCTTCACTGTGATGTGGGTCCATCCCAGAGGCCCAAAGTAACCCTGACAATTATCAGTCCAAAGCTTCGCTGCTTAGCCGTTATTCATCCAAAGTTTCTATTACATTTGAACAGAAAAATTGAATCCACTCCTATTCAACTCTGGGTGGGACACACTTTAAACTACAAGTCCATTGCCATTTGGGTAAACATTTCTTTTCCAAATGAACCACTCCCAATCACCTCTGCATATCTGAAGCCTGATCATACCTTGGTTCCTGGTGTACTCTTCCCAAGCTGGCTGGAATGAGGAACCTTTGCAGCCTTTGAGTCGGCCTGCGAGACAGAGATCCCCTCTGCTGAGCCTGATGTCAAGCTGAACTCCATCTGACTCTAAAGAATGAAATGTAAGTTTATAACAATATGTAGATTCACCTCTGATTATACAGTTCCACGTATTCAGGCATAACTCAAAGAAACTTAGCCATTAACTTTAAATTTAATGCACTGTACAATGATGAATTCATACATTTACGATGATTTTTCAGACATGCATCAGTTTTTACCTTGGTCTCCCATGAGAAGGGGGCAGAGTGCTCATCTTGCCAGGTAATATCCTAAACAGACAAAGGCATGTTGTAGTTACACATACTGTACTCAGGAGCTTAGATACAATGTATAAGAGTATTTTTAGTAAGTAAATATACAAGTTAGTTTATTTTTAGTGTAAAATAACATGACGTCAGCATCTAAACTAGCATAAAACAGAAAGGAAGACATCAGAATATACCCCAAAATATACTAATTACACATCATTTATAGATACTTATACTTTATGTAGCTAAAATGTATGTATTATGGACGTTAATAGGATGCTATTGTAAATCTATTAAACGGAATTTCACTCATACATCTATCATTTGTTGCTAGGTTACATATCGAATAGCAGCTGTGACGTTTACCAACATATTTTAGCGGCTACGTGGCTATCGTTAGCAACCACGTCACAAGGAGCTATGCTGTCCTCTGAACACAACAAAAAGCCATTAAAAATCAACGTTAACGTTGGTCTAAGTACCTCTTCACCGAAATGAACTATCTTCTGGCCCGTCTGAATGAGCAGTTTGGGGTAACAGACCACTTCGTCACGGTCTACTCTGTGCATAGCGTATCGGGCTCGGATATGGGGGTCCATCATCCAGTTGTCGATGGCGTTGTCCTGCTCTTGCGGCGTCATTTTCTCCCACGACGAGCCGTGTTTGGCTTTGATTTTCTCCCTCTCCTGCATTATTTTCTTGGCCATGGAGTTGATGGAGGAGAAGTATTCCAACTTCTTTTCCTCCATCCTGTGGGCATCGAGCCCCGCTATGGTTGCGGCGGCCATCTTTAACTGCTGCCAGCTGTTGTTATTGTGAGGAAAAGGAAGCTGGTGTTCGTGGTGTGGGCGGTGGGCGGGGCCAATATGTTCTGTGTGCGAACGGCGCCATCTTGTGGTCTCTTAGATTACTAGAATTTTTACCTGGAACCGTACATTGACTCCTCATACTGCACCAAAGATTGGTACTGATAAAAATAATAATAATATCATTGTTACAATTTAGCTGTTGGCTTTCTTCACCTCTCTGTGTGCTTCTCTGTGTTTCAAACTCGTCAGTAACTGAAAATAGCCCCAGTTCATGCCCCTCTTGTATTAGCATATAGCTAACCAATGTTTTTGCAAAAAAAATAAATTAACCAAGGATGTTAGAAAAACCCACGAAACACCTACCGTTGTTCTCAAAGTATTTCTAGAACTCTCTTTTTTCTAACTAACCGGATGAAAATGATTTCACATCCACTAATTGATAAAGAACTGCTTGTGTATGCATGTAATCTGTGTGCAGCCATCTTTGTTGGTAAAGAACCCAGTCGATGGAATGCTTTGTCATCGAGATCATTATAAGCAAATTGTGGAGATACTTTCAGAAAAACAGCAAGTATTTTCAAACAACCTTCTGTCAAGGGTCAGCTCTGTGACCTAAATGTATGCTAATGGATGGACACAAACCAGAGCAGCTGTTATGAGTCAGTAGGATGACCACCCACTTTTTGAGTTAATCAAAAGTTCTTTGTGCAGCCTTTCACAACCACTGGATGTCACCTGAGCACCAGCATCACAGAGCAAAACAAACGGGCCTGTGGACTGACCCATAAACGGAGCCGACCCATGTGTGAAAATAAAGACACAAATACTGAAGCATAAAAATGAAGTGAAACCTTGTTTAGTCATTATACAAAAAAATGTAATGAAACTTTGTTCGGCTTCTCAGTATAAAAATATTTAAAAGCCACACATTCAAACAATAACAAGACAAGACCAAAGTGCAGCAGCTGTAAAAAGTCATAAATAAATAAATCAGTAAGCAGCAGTTGGTGCATATACAACAATGATTGTTGTGATGGAAGTGGGGCAATGGAGGCCACAGCTCAGACAGAAGCAGAGAAGGAGAAGCAGAAGGTGAGCTTCAAAACAGCAGTAGGGACGGTCACACTGAGCTGAAAGGAAACAGCACATACATTAAGTCCGTAACAACAAAATAGGCTACTTTGGTTTTAAAGTCTTTTGACTTTTGGGGTCACTGTCGACTAAATACAGGACTGCACTTTCCCTTTCACAGTGCAGTGCGGGAGGTTGCTCTGTGACCAGTGATGCACTTATTGTGAGACACTAGGTCTGCCAGGGTCTGAGTGGTGTAAAATTCATTGTGAGAGTTTGCTGGACGCTATACATACATTTGCTTGCAGCCCTAAACTAGAAAAGAAGTATTATAGCAGCAACAGTTTCAAACAGGTTCACATTGCACTCAGAGGTAGTGTGACTACATTGTCTGCAAAAAGAGCCATCACCTCACTTTATCTTTTCAAATATTGTTGTTTGCTGCTATATTAATAACAAATGCAGAGATCTCTAGTATGGGCAATCCCTGAGAAATTACAAGTGTGATTGCTGAAAGCAGCTGCAGCCACTAGGGTTTGCACATGTACAGGAGGAACTGGTTTCAAACCTACTGCCTAAACATTAGAAGTCAACCCTCATTACCAACAGAGTCACAACCACCACAAGAGGCTCACCATGTTTAATCATGTTTAGCTTGATTTATGTAGACCATGCTGATATAAAGCTCAAGTTACCAGTAGAGGGCATTCAAAGACCACAAATGAGTGCCACAGCACTTTCTTGTTTTGTAATTTTATCAGTTTTATTCAGATGAAATTTAAAACTGTATTTGATTTCTCTAGAAACTCTAATGTTCATGTAGAGACACAAAGTACATAAACTCTGTACAGATTTCTTACAGACAACTGCAGTTGGTATGAATTCAACATTGTAACGGTACCACAATGTGACACCACACACCTGCGTGATTCTTGTTAAAGTGGCATTGTAACAGCACTTTTGCCTTTGCCTGGACTCGGGCACAGAACCTTCTGCATCATTGAAATGGCACCTCAGATGTAATAAGTCTGCCCACTGAGCATAACCAGAGACTGTTGAACATGAAAACTCCACTTTTGTTGAAAAAAAAAATTGCATTTACAGTAGGAATACTGTTTTTTCAGAGTGGTTTTGGTATAATTAATTAGAGTTTGAGTTGTTGAAACAGAAAATATACAGCATGTTTCCACACTACAAACACGAAGGAGGATATTGCAAGGTGAGTAATTGAAAAGCTGGAGGGAAAATCTGCTTGCAGTTTCTATTGCAGTGAACGAGAGCTCAGCAGTGAGTTTCCCATTAATTAAGGCTTAAATCAAAAATACAAAAGTTCACTTAGGTTAGAAATGAACGTCACCCCTTGTGACTACATTTTAATGCCAATTATGTGCTTATGGAGACAAATTTACATGCGTTTGAGCAGGTTAGAAGTTTTTTTCTGGTCTCCAAAATACATTGTTCCACATGGTAACTGGTCACATGACACACCGATTCATGTATTAGGCCCTGGGGGTATTTTAAGTCTTACATGGGATCTGTAGGTGCATGAATGTCAGAGCTATCAGCAATCGCACTAATAAAGAGTGAAGATTCATCCTTGCTTCATACAATCTTACTAGTCATGTATGAGTTTAAAGACAGTAATAATGAAACAAACAGAGATGTGGTCGCTCTAAACTCCAAACATGGTTTAATAAACATAATGTGTTTCTGCCATGAATTTATCAAGTTTACAAACAGGTACAAACGCAAAGCACAGGGAGTCATATTAACATACAAAACATGAAAAAAATAAAATAAATGCCTTCGAGTTGGCATATTTACACGTCCAAAAGTCACGCCTGTAAAATGATCAATACAATAGGAGAAACCGAAAAAAGATTTTTTTTTTTTTTAAAGCAAAGTAGCACTAACAGCACTTACAAAACAAAAAAGCTTGTAGCGCTAAAATGGCTTTTAGCCAATTCAAACTGGATCACAGTAAAAGCTATCTGCAGTAAGTCACATTATATGGTCAGTTCCCTTTGACATTCAGGTCATGTAGTCATTGGCCACAGCAGATTGACGTTAAACCACTTGGGGCAACCAGTGTTCAAAACTGGCCCACGTAATGGTCTGTACAAAACACAAAGCAAGAAACTAAATAAAACCATAAAAACATGCATTTGTCCTGAACACTTTTAAAAAGTTTGCTCAAGTGACAATGTATCACATATTATTTGGGTGCATTATTTTTTAGATTTAAATAACTATATGTAAACATATTACCTCCAAATGTGCATACTTTTTAGAAAATTATTAGCATCTTATAAATAAATAACTCTTGTTGTCATTTTACAAATGTGTACAATGGGCTACTTCAAATTTCCCCCCTTTTTTATTTACCCTCTTGATTAACAGTGTGACTAAAAGTTATGCACATGGGATCTAAATGGAATTCCTCAGGCTGTGCTGTGACTAGCATCATGGAGGCCAAACTTCTCACTTCTCATCATGCTGTCACCGTTCAAACGGGGGTGAATGGCAATAGCGGGAGCTGGCAGTGTTTTAGATTTTCGTCTGGATGAGCGACAGCATGCCAGGTAGAAGATCTCTGCCACGTTGAGCAGCAGAGAGAGGCAGGACACAGCCAGCATGAAGATGATGAAGATGGTTTTCTCAGTGGGTCGAGACATGAAGCACTCCACGGTGAAGGGACACGGGGCTCGGGAGCAGACGATTCTTGGGTCCATGATGAACCCGTACAGATAATACTGGCCCACAATGAACCCGACCTCCAGAAGGATTCTGAAAAATATGGAGGTCATGTAGTTTCCCAGCAGATTGCCTTTAATCTTGACATGGCCTTTCTCGTCACTGTACTTGGGAGATTTGACGATTTCGTTCTCAGAGTGCGTCTGCATATATTCTCTCAGCTTGTTCTCTTTGTGGATGACATGAATGACATGAGCGAGGTAGATCAGTGTTGGTGTTGACACAAAGATAATCTGGAGGACCCAGAATCGAATGTGTGAGATTGGGAAGGCTTGGTCGTAGCAGACGTTCTTGCAACCGGGTTGTTTGGTGTTACAAACCATGCTGGACTGTTCATCACCCCAAACCTGTAAGGTTCAGATGAGAAGTTACCATCACAACATTACAACAAATGGAGTTACTTTGATGTTTAGTTTATGCAGCAGCATGAATGTTAAGGAGTTGCACTGAAGTATTGCTGTGTGAAACAATAGACTATATAAAATATGAAGGAGCCACTGTGGTGTCACATATTGGTTTGTGGGTTACCAAAACGTGTGCAGTCTATGTGGCTAAGTATTAAACAACCTACCCATAAAATTACATTATTTACTGCTGGGGCTCTTTAATAAGATCATTTATTATTCTAATAGGTCAAAGGCCAATTCTGATGAAGAACAAAATCCTACAACAGTCTATTGTTATTCTCTTACCAATGCAACTCAGAAAAGAGTGATAGATAAGCAGTTCTTACTTTAGGATGGTAAAGATTTTTAATAATTTAAAAGGTTCAGTGTCATAATCTATATGACCTGATGATTAGTTGCCAAATTGTATACACGACCAGAACAACATCTGAAGTTCACTATTTCACAGCAAATGTTGGTCAGAACTTAGCCACCAGAGGGTGTTATTTCATCTGAAAGGCCTGAACTCACTACTTGAGTTGTGCATGAGTTATATTTAATGCTACAAAAAATAAACAGTGAAAAAATAGAAGACCTTCTCCGCTCCAGCTCCAAGCACCATGATCCTGAAGATAAAAAGCACACTGAGCCAGACCTTCCCAACAACAGTGGAGTGGGACTGGACCTTATTCAGCAGGGAGGATAGAAAACCCCACTCCCCCATGGTTTCTGAAAGCAAATAACATTATTTAGCGATGAATAAGGCAAAAAAAAAAAAAAACATTTCTTAAAATGTATTTATGAACACCATGCAAAGTGAAAGATGATTTAAGACTTGAGGTTCAGACAAAATCATATTGTGTCTCTTATTTATCTGTTAAATATGTTGTATTAAACTATTTTCAGCTATCCATATAAGCAGAGATCAAGTGGAGTCAAACTTTTAATTTATTAGCTGTCCTCTGTGAAGTCTTAAGAAGGTTACACTGTAATAACATACATACATAAAATAAAATAAAATAAAATAGTAGCAATAACCTGGTCTTGGGTTTGTGAGATTAGTAACTGATGAGTCTCTTTGAATTTATTACATAGATCACCTTTATTTGTGATTTGATTGGTTATCACTGATGAACATAATTTGAAAAACACTAACAGCAGAGAGTCTCTTGTTTTAGAGAGACACAATCATGTGTTTTAAAATCTTTGATTTGTATAATGCTCATAATGTAAAGAATGACTTTGATTTAATGTTAGATAGGAGAGGAATCTTCATTCAGCACATGTCTGGATGTGCCTTTTTTTTGAAGGGTGTTTGGGGAGTTTTTCCCTTTTTTAATGAGAGAGAGAGAGAGAGAGAGAGAGGGGTATAGAGGAGAGACATGCAGCAAAGGGTCTTGAGCTGGATTCTAACTCATGACCACTGCTGGCGACCTGCACCCACATGGTAACTCCTTAACTCAGCGAGCTATACGGCGGCCCTGGATGTGCCTTTTAACTTATTTCTTTCACCTTAGTGTGTTTGCAATGTATCATGACCATACATCACTGCTTATCTAAGCATTTTAATTGTATACAGTACAGATGTTTATCTTCACAAATCAGACAGGACATCAGTTTGTCTACTCTGGCTCTGCTTATACACATATCCTAAAAAATCTGAAACACTCTATCAAGCTAAGAACACACTCATATTAACAAATGCCTGTATCCACCTTAATGTACCTTTGCAGCTGAGATAATGAGAAAATTTGTATCTTATTCCAAAAATAATACAATAAAATAAGTTGATTGCATTTTATAATATCAAGTAAAATGACCAACATTTTATAAGACAGACAATTGTTAGCTTACCTTTAAATTCAAAAGGTCCTCTTGGAGACAAACAGACCAGTCACCAGTTGTGTGAGTGAATGATAGAGAGCCCTGTGCACCAAACCAGACCTGTCTATGATACCTTGAACTGTAGATTGAGCAACAGTGCGAGCTGTCACGTTGACACGACATCTGGAAATGATAAATCTGGACAAATTTGGGCTGAGCACTGAAAAGATTGTCCAGGTTAATGATTGGCAGCACTATAAACCACAATTCTCATGCTCATGATGATTCTGCTGCTGTTTCATGTTATTGTTCTTTAACATCACCTTGTGATATCGCTAAAACTACTCCCCCTTGGCATCTTTGTTTCAAACAGATTTGTCAGTTATGTATCTACAACGTGTTCTTAGTGAAATAATAACAGAGTCAGGGAGTAAAGGGCACGGACACAGTAACATGAACCCCTGTGCTGAAATGCTATTCAGTACAATACAATAACTCTGCAATGCTGTGTGAGGTTTGAACAACCACAGTCATTTTAAGACTGTGTCAACATAAAGGCTTAAAGTCAGAACAAACTGAACAAATCTAGCTTTGTATGCTTCACAAAAGTGCTTTTGTTGAATTGAAATATGTTGAGCAGGTCCTGCAGTTCTGATAGACGTATTTCATCCCCTCTATATGGGACACTTTGTTATTGTCCTTTTCTTAGATTGTTCCACTGATGGACATGTCTTTAAACTTATTCAAACTATTCTTAACTGTCTAATATCTGTCAGTCTATCAGCTGTGTTCTGTTCAGACGTTATAGTAAGCATAAAGTTTTGTAATGTCAATTTACTGGCAGTAAACAATAATTAATGGTTAAAGTCATTTCTAAGCAACAATGAAAAGTTTTAGCTTCTCAAATGGTAACATTTTAAATCCTCACTATGGACTCTGGGAACTGAGACAGAGCTTATGAAGGAGAACTTGCAAA
>OMNN01066198.1:0-18747 GCA_900302755.1 Chromis chromis
CGGGTTGTACCATTGAAGACCACATGTACATGACCACATGGCCTGCAAAATTCCAGGACTCCAGCTACATTATTTCTCAAGTTATGGCACTTCAAACACTGATCCATAGGTTGAAAAAAAAAAAGATGCTAAAATGGACATGACCCCACAACTCTTTAGGAATTTTTAACTCAAAAACTGTTACCTATAACTCCAGATTCTACACAGGGTCAACTCAATCAATATTCACTACTTAATTAAAAAAATAAATAAATAAATCAGTAAAACTGAAGATGGTTGGCTGTGAGGCATTTGGTGAATTGAGGTGGAATGACCCAGATGCAGATTGGAGTGTGCTGTTGCCCACAATTGGCTTACCAGCTGCAAACCTGTAGATGACTGGCCCCAAACAGATGATGCCAAATATTTAAATAGCCAAGATGGCGCTGTTGTGCTAGTTTGGTGCATGCAATGCTAACAAACAGTGAATTTTATAGGTTACTGTTGAAGGAGATGGCTACTGTTGCTGCTGTCTCATCCACCTAAAGTTGCTGTTTAACAGAATCTGATCAGAAGCAGATTTCTTCCTCCAATCTAAGGGATGTCAGAGACGAAAGTGAAAATGGGGCATGTTATTTTAAAAATCACTGTGTGGAAAATTTCTGACTTATATGACCCCCAGCGCTGCTATAATTGGAGACAGTTCTATATAACCAAACCCACCCCCACTATTTCCGGGGACCTGACCTTTGAGGGTAACTTAGGATGCTTTTAAGGATCTTCTGTCGGAGGTTGTTCAAGGGTACCAGAGGCTAAATGATTACTATTGGTTGATAATATTATTTCACATACAGAATTACAATTATGTGTTGTTGAAGATTTTAAATTGCATCACATCTGGTTGAGATAAAGTACAAAGGAGTGAAAGAAAAAGTGGGTCTGAAGTTGAATTTCAACCAGGTGACATCAGCCAAACCAGAAGAATCTGATGAAATAGAAATGTGGCTTATGTTTGTTTTATTAGGCACGCTACTTAGATTTTATTATTTTAAATGCACTGAGCTCGACTGACGGTGCAGGTAGCTTTCATGTGGGTCAGCTCCGATCAATCGATAACCTTAAACCTTCCCAGATAAAACGTACACATATCTGAATGTGCAAGCACGCACACAACTGTCTCCAAAGTATCTTATCTGTGAATTACCTCTCCATACTTTTAACTGCCGGAGTGTATTTCCAATTTGCCCAAGGGTCTATTAGCACTCAGTTTCAATTACCCGAACTCTAATTGATGTTGACACTGAATCTACTCTTCAAATCCAGGAAGCTCACTTCTTCAGATGAGTAGGAAAGTCTCATCAGCAGCTGCAGCAGATGCTTTTGAGATTCGGTGTGACAGCAGCGAACCAGATGGCCTGAAGAGTCTGACCCACATCTCAGGAAGTTAGAGGAGATGGTTAGAGGCTCGGAGTCGTGACAGAACTCGCAACGAGTCATTCGGATTCAAAGCGAGCGGCTCGGCCGGCTCACCCACAGGACTGACTTTATTGCGTTTTCAATTACCTGCCTGGTACTGGAAGTGCAATTGAACATTTAGTCCCTGATTGAGCGAGAGTTATTGTCTTAACTTGTCCAATCTAGTACCAAAAGTTTTTCCAGGGGATTGCTAAACACTCTGAATACTTTAGTGAGTTTTCGCATCTTTTTGAGTACTTTTTTTGTGTTTTCAAAGCAATGAAGTTGTGGTCTGCTTTTGCGAAGAGCCCAGGGCTGCATAACATTGTCAACAGCGTATTTAAAAAATATACACCAATCAGCCACAACATCATGACCACTGACAGGTGAAGTGAATAACATTGATCATATTGGTACTATGTGGTGTTCTGCTGGAAAACCTTGGATTCTGGCATCCATGTTGATGAGACTTAGACACCCAAATAAACATTGTCCCAGAACAAGCACACTTCCTCATGCAAATGGCAATCCCAAATGTCACTGGCCTACCCCTGCAGGAAAATGCACCCCACCACATGGCAACAACATCAACCAATCAGGAGCATGTTGAGGAACATGACAATGGCCCAAGATGTTGATTTGACCTCCAAGCTTCCTAGACCCCATTCTGATCAAGCATCAACAGGATGCAGTGGAACAAGTTGGATTGACAGAGGCCCCACTGCACAAGCCAGAGCACCCAAAGGATCCACTGCCCTGGTCCTGGTGCCAGACCCCATAGGACACCCTGAGAGGTCCTCTTGTCCATGCCCAATGGTTCAGAGCATTATTGACCACAAAGGGGGACCAACACAATATTAGGCAGGTGGTCATAATGTTATGCCTGATTGGTGTATGCTGTCATCATGCAGAGACCATGTCAGGACACTACATAACAACAGCTAAAGTCAGTTGATTAAAATTATTAATGAGTTGGAGATACTGTTACATTTACTGTCAAAGATTTGGTTTTGACAGATGTGCATAGTTTTCAAATTATGCATTGTTGTTTAGAGAGCTCTAATGTAATGCAAATGTGCCTAAATATTAGACACAGAATGCACAACCCGCAGTGAAAATATTAGAAGCATTGAGAAGGAATAACTGATGGCAGTGGTTTAATCAGTAGTAATTATAAGTCTCTCAGTTAAATCCAGACTGTTATTTTTTCCTGAAACACTAGAATAGACTAGAGCGTTCTGTGGCACCAATGAAACAGGAAATAACCAGTTTCACATTGACAGTAACATTCAAGCAGGAGAAATAAATAAGAAACAACATGAAAGTAAACATCAAAATGTGTCGTCTGTTTATTCATCCACTTTTTAACCCCCCTGCCCCAGCCAACCACACACCTCTCCAGTGCGGTTGCGCTCCATGCGGACTACAGAGGGCATGCTGGCCAGCAGAGCATCCAGGTGGTTGTGTCCCATGTGTTTGTGCGGTATCTGCTCCCCGGTCAGCTCCTTATACTCCGTCTGCAGACGTGACAGCGACACTCCACTTTTGTTGGCCTGCAGGACGGCCCGCAGCATCTTCTTCACCAGCTCCACGTCTGCCATCTGAGGGGGAAAAAAGAGAAAAAGCAGCTTCATGAATAAACAAGCAAATAAAACTGCACTTTATGGCAACGTTTTGGCAATTTGTAGTTAAGGTAGGAGGGATGTGTGGGAGTCTACGAGTGAGCTGATGATAATGCAAACCCTTTCAAATTTGCGGTCGTCTGCACTTAGACTGAGTTCACCCTGTGGGCCACTGGCAGACTGGTTGGGCAAGTTTTTTATTAACCGTAGATCAAATTAACAGAGACAAACAGTGTAGTTAAGCTGGTTTTTAATGTATACAATCAACTTCACTATTTGCCTTTTAGATATAGCCACTATCTCTGATCAAAACAAACACGTCTACCACTCAACTTTGATCAGTAGAGAAGAAAGGTCATTATCATTTGTCATTCCACTGATTTGGTTAACAACAATGCTCTCCTGTTGATCTCAAGCCTTAGATTACCACTGTAACACTATTGAATCATGCTTTAGAAGCTTTTACAGTCCGTCTCCCTGCAGAAACATACTTTCAGTTTTCATTTTACCAAACCAATCCGCCCTGCAGAGGAATTTAAGAAAATGAAACTCCACCAAGCACAAACCTGATCCCTTATTATCTCCACAAAAAGCATTACATCTCCAGAATTCAACAAATACTCGGTGTCAAATGAAAAATCTGGATTCTGGCTGGGGGTGGAGACACACCCTTAACAACCAGCTTCAAGAAAAGAGGTTGGCCAGTGCAACAGTACAGTTTAAATAACAAGTGCATGTAATATTGTTATTATTTGGGGATATATGGCCTTGTTTGTTGTCTTCTTTCTGGAGTGATCTCTATAAACCTTCAATTAAGGAATCCAGAAATACATCCACATGCAGGTTTTTCTGTTCTGATGTGATGAAGATGACGGTGAAAGAAAGTCGCACTGGATGACAGATGATGTAAACTCGTCATGTTTCCTTTCCTAGTTGTTTCAGACTGAGATGTCTCCAGACCACTTGTTGATCCTCCACTTTCTGCAGAGGGAAACTACGAATGACGTAACGTGTCACTTGGACTCCACACCCTCCATCGGGACTAAACTATTTGCTTTGAGTTCCTTCGCTTTTTTTCGTTTATTTTAAACAAAATAGTTGTTAAATGCTGCTGAAAAATATTAACAGTGCCGACAGAACGTACCGGACCCGGTGTAGCAACGACACAGCACGGAATATCGAGTTAAATCCTCCTGCCAACGCCGGGACAGCGGCTCGTTTCTTAGCGACAAAACGCCGTTACAGTACCGGAAGCACATAAATGTCACCTTCACAATAAAACTACAGAGCCCAGTGGAATATCGCTTTTTCATTTATATTAGACAAACCATGTTTAATTTTGAAACAAAACACCGGAAGTACAGTTGTGTGTTCTAGCTAGCTTGGAAACTTTTGAACCATCCGTACTCGAGCGTATCACAACAGGCAGAATAAACACCCGGCTAAACTTAGACAGAAGTTAGCGCTTTAAAACTACATTTAAGTCCAACTAGCAGCAAAAAAATCCTTCTACCTTGCTCTAAAGGGACGACGTGGAGAAGTTGGGAGCTGGTCCAGTAGCTGTCAGTGCTGTCACCGCCACGGGGCTGAGCTGCGGACGGAGCTCTGTCCCGGGTGTCTGCCTGCCTGCCAGCCGGTCCAGGACCAGCCTCTCCTCCGCCTCCTGATTGGTCGGCTGAGCTGGGCCTCTGGCTCGTTACACGTCAGTATGCATCCAGAGGCAGCAGCAGGACAGAGGACATATCCACTGTCCCTCCATCCCCAACCATGCATTATTACTTGTTCTGGACTAATAGCCCCTAAGTTTACTAGTTTTAACTTCACTTCACTAATATCCACTCAGTTTTTTGCTTCTGATAAAAGACAAAAAGTCAAACCTGCACAATTATTCCCCAACTGTTGAATGATATTAACTAATACTGAAATATGTCCATCACAATTTCTATGGAGATTAATTGTTCTTTTTGTCAAACCGCTCAAAATTAAATTCATAATAATAGGCTATTTACAACAACATAAAGCAAACGAGCTCAATGGACTAATTGATTAACCTACTATTAAGTGCACTAATGTGTTAACGTTAAGGTGATCAATAAATATTGACTTGATGCACTCTCTGCAGCTAAACATTTAATATTGCAACAGGCCTGTTATAGTGTGTATAAGTTGTTAGACAATGCAGTTAAAAAACTAATTAATATCCACAATAATATAAAACCAGAAAAACATCAAATTCTCAAATTGGAAAAGTAGGAAGAATTTTTCTGTTTAATGAGACGACTTAAAACAACTCAATGGACTAACTGATTAACCTACTAAAACCTCAAACACTAATATGTTAATGTTAAGGTGACACATATTCACACAATGCTCTCCCTATAGTTTAACATTTAATATTGCAACAGAACTTTTACTCTGTGTAAGATTTCAGACAGTGGTGAAATATGTCCATTACAATTTCTAAAGAAATTATGCTGTAAAATCATTTGTATTGTCCAACAATAAAATAAAAAAAACTAATTGATATTTACAATTATATAACACAAAAATGATCATATTGGAGATTTAGGACACTTTTTTGTGCATTTTCCCTTAATAATACAAACCAAAATAGCCCTAATGGACAAATTGATTAACGCACTAAACACTGCAACACTAGTATGTTGATGTTAAGGTGATTAACAAATATTCAGATGATCCCCTCTCACAGCTGAACATTTAATATTGCAACAGGCCTGTTAGTGTGTATAAGATGTCAGACAAGAGAGAATTCCATCCAACATATTTCTATGGAGGTGAAGCCTAAAATTGCTGATTTAGTTCAACAGCAACCCAACAAATCAAATTTACAATATAAAACCAAGAAAAACATCAAATTCTAATACTGGAAGAAGTAGGACCCTGATTTTTCCCATGTTATTTTAGTAAATCAAAATAGCTCAATGGATTAATTGATTACGTGTAATTTCCAACACTCATATTTTAATGTTAAGGTGACTAACAAATATCCATATGATGGCCTGTCCACAGTTGAACATTCAATATTGCAACAGACCTTTTAGTGTGTATAAGATGTCAGAAATAGGGAAATATGTCTGTCACGATTTATATGGATATAATGTTGTGAAATTGCTCATTTTTACTAACAGTAAAAAACTAATTGTTGTAAATGTTCCCCAAAAATAAAACCCAAAATTAAATTGACAACAAGATAAAACTGAGAGGACATAGTCTTGAATTAAAAGAGCTCAGTGGACCATTAATCATTGCAAAACTAATGTGTTCATGTGATTTGCAATATTTATAATGCACTTTCTACGGTATAAATTTGATATTGCAGCAGATCTATAGTGTGTGTGTGTGTGTGTGCTGGTAAATTGACATATAATTAATATTAATAGCATTGATTAAGTATCATATTAGCTTAAACTTATTTTTTCCCATTATTCATATTTGGATTAAAAATCTCAGTATCAGAAGCAGGTTTATGTGAATTATTGTCTGCCGCCACTAGAGGCGCTACTTTTCACTTTTCTTCTTCTTCTTATCTTTTAGTCCCGGAAGTGACCTGTCAAATAAACGGAAAAGACTCCCGGATTTCCAAGCTGGCATCCAAAAAGTGACAACAGAGGATTATAAACTGCATGAACACGTCTAAAAGCTCCATTTAAAGACTGGAATCTGTGTTGGCCAGGTGAGCTGCATTATATAATACAGGTAATCTAAATTAGCTTCTTTACAGCGGTGTTCTTGCTGACTTTAGCTAACCGGCTAACGTTGTAAACCGACTTGGCTAGTTTGGGCGTTATAAAGCTATTCTAAATAAATATTAGACTAAATATAGCAATTTAAAAATCACTTTATGTTCGGCTGTGGGGATTAATGTGAATATAGCTTGGGCTCACAATGCAGCGACATGAAAGCAGAATGGTTGTGTGTCATGACATTTCTCAGAGGGTACTTTGCCCCTTTTTTGTTGCAGCTAAAGCTGTTAGCTCCTTTCTTGTTGTCTGTTTTGTAAGTGCAATGTACTTGGCTTATTGCCTCATGGCAATATAACTATTAATCCTTAGAGCAGCTAGTTTAGCAACCGACGTTTTAATTAGGAGTACCAAGCAAAGAGACGTTAGCTAATGCTAGCTACTGTTAGCTAGCCACTGTTTATTAGCTGGCAACTGATTGAATGATCAATTAAGCTCATTATTAATATGTGTTCGTAAGGCTGAACAGTTACTCGATTTCAAACCAAAATCGCAATTTGAAACAAACTATATATCACAAAGGCTGCAATTCAGGATAAACATTGTGCAGCAAGCCTGACCCAGTATTTATTGGTCATTATTATGACTTTATTTAACTTGACTGCAAAATGTGCAATCAATGCAAGGTCCAAAGTGTGTATAGAAAAATAATAAATGGTCTGCACTTATATAGCGCTTTTCTACGCAACTGGCAGTTAAATTATTTCAAACCTGAAAATGAATTAATATTTGTTCGTCATGATTAGGAATGAAGTTGGTTAAAAAATCTATGTCAGTGACAGTGGACACTAATATTAATATATAATCTTTGTCTGTAAGGGCCTCTGTAACTTTTTAAAACTGATGCCTAAAAGTTAATTACCCAACTATTTTAATGTCAGAGGTCGTTTACATAAAGGCCCTATTATTTTCTTATTAAAATTACTTCATTTTATATTGTCACTACTTTATTTCTTTAACTTTTAATCACAGCTTTTGTGAAAATTGTTCTATCTCCCTTGTCTTTTAAAAATGTAATAAACATACGCTTGAAGAAATTTATATCTTTAGGTTCTCACTTTGCATTAGAATGAGGTTTTAACACAATAAATATTGAACTTAAGCTTTAAAAATCGCCAATCGTAATATCTACAATTATACATTTTTCACCAGTTTGTTCAGCTCGGTTTGTTAGTCTGTTAAAGATTACATTAGGTTGATTACCTTGTGAAATAGCAACATCAGCAGCAACACAGCAACTTCTTTACACGTTCATACTTCTCGAATGAGTGTCATATAAAAATATAGCTATGTAATTGAAGGCCAGTAAACTCTTTCCTTCCTTATTTCAAAGGTTCCATGTCAAGTATGAAGCTAACAGTCACGTGTCATTCCTGTGGAGGACACAACAGCTTGCTAGATATTACCCTCCCTTTCTCAGTTCAAATCAGCTCTGACGTTTTGTGATGCACTACAAAGATCCCTCCCTGAAATCACATTCCTGTGTTGTCCTCTCCTCTCTCTGGAAAAGAGGAAGGGATGTGAAAGTAGAAAAAAATTAGCACTTGAGCTTTATCTTTGTACTGGAGGGGAAACCATATTAACTTTAAATTATGGCTATGAACAGACGACATTCGTATACTCCCAGGGTGAGTAACATGGCCTCTTAACATTAAATATTGTTATATTTTGTACATAAGTGATAATTTTGATTAATGCATTTGCTAAGTAATAATAGGAGCTTGCATTCTGATTGCTAAAACCTATGAAAAGGGAGGGTTTGCAGCACTCACCATAAAGCTGATGTAGGATTCACCTTCTTGCATGTAGAGTCTTAATCAGATGAAATGTACGTATAGATGATCTTGTAAAGAAGATAAAGTTACTGTCCTCACATTCAACTAAATGGCAAGGTTTTTCCTCCTTAATCCAAAGTCGTGTTCATTTACGTAGATTCTTTAAAATGATCTCCCAGTTTAAGTGTTTCGCCTTCTATTATCGAGATGTAATAAACCTTTTCTATCTGGTTTGCTGCCCTGTGGTTTAAAACTGTGAGGTAGCGTGAATTCACATGTCCCTACAGCTCCATAAAAAGATTAGCCTCCTACTGCAGCCCTAGTTTGTCTTGAATGAGCATCTTTGTCTGAGCAAGGCAGAGACACGGCTTGTTCATTACGAGGTCTGTTGTGGTCCAGGACATATGACTGGTGCATGAGCGTGTTTCTGTGCTCTGCAGCCTTAGGACTATCTTGTCCATGAATGTTTTTAATTCCAAAGGGTGCTTGTAATAGCTGGATCAGGGAGAACAATGGGACCTTCGTGTTGCACATAAATCAAGGTATTAAGGATGTATTAAACAATCCTACTAAGTCCTTTCTGCTTGACCAAGTGTAAGACATAAAATGACATCATGCCTGAAGAATTCTTAGATTTAAACCATGAATTCTCTGGTATGTAATGACCTTGTCTCTCCCTACCATTGCTATTCAATCTTCCTCTACTTTCTTTTACCTGCATTTCCTAATCCAACTGCCTCTTTTTTTTCCTGCCTTTATTCTCCAAATTCTTCAGCTGACCAGCCCACTGATCAGCAAAATGAGCAGTTCAGGAACAGTGGAGAGTGGGAAACCTCCCAAGGTAATTCGGACACAATTAAAGGAAATGAATAAATCCCAAATCAAATAAGTATCTTGTGTGTCATGACTCACGGTCTCTGATCTTCATATCTTCTCCTCATCTCCTCAGATTGGCTCTACAGTAGAGGTGACAGGGAAGGGTCAGCGTGGCACTGTTGCCTACATTGGCGCCACCCTCTTCGCCTCGGGGAAATGGGTGGGTGTCATATTGGATGAGGCCAAAGGCAAGAACGATGGAACTGTGCAGGGAAAACGCTACTTCACCTGTGAAGAAAATCATGGCATATTTGTCAGACAGTCCCAGGTCAGTGACATAATGATTAGTGTTATATATATATATATATATATATATATATATAGGACATATTTCTGATACAATATGTGCACAATAACTTCTCTATACTTTGATTGTCATGAATTGTTCCATGTATCAGACTGGCATCTTCTGTAATGCTGTACTTTATTGTCAACATTTTTTGCTTTTATTTACAAATGGACACCTGTAATTTGTTCCTGTTGTTGTCATGTTGACCTGATTACACTCCTATTTCACTCTGTGCAGATCCAGGTTGTGGAAGAAGGCTCCAGTGCCACCTCACCTGATACACCTGAGTCTGGCGCAACAAAGATACCGAGACAAAAAGGTGAGAAAGGAGCACAGAAACTCGTGTTTCCAAAACACAGTGCTTCAGAGTCAAGAAACAGGAGCAGTGGATAATAATTCTTCATTTCTTTTCTCCAGACATTCCTGAGACTCCCAGAACAACCAAGCAGGTAAGGAGCCATGTCTTGGACCTCATTGTATATCTGTCAGTATAGTAAACTTGTGTGTTTTATGATTTAACGAATGAAGATGATTTCATTTCTGTGGATTGTTGTGGATGTATTGTGGATTCAACAAATGGGGCTCCTCCATGTATTCACTGTACTTAAGTTAATTGCCTTCAAGTTAATAAACTCCCTTTCTCGAGCAGTAATAATGGCTTAAATGTGTTGAAGGTCATTAATCAGACAAATAAAAAGTGATGGAATGACTTTCAAGCCACTGTGTGGGATTTCATTTGCAGTGTGAGCCTGACCAGAGGTGCTTTGTTTCAAAAACGTCCCCTTTTCTTTTACTAAACAAACAGGTTTCTGTTTTTTGTCTCAGCTTTCCAGGTGACTTCTCATTTTTGTTTTTCTGAATACTTTTTGCAGATACCAGTGAGCGTTAAGAACATTAAGGTAGAAATATTTAAGTTCAGCACGTTTGCTTTGCCTTGGTTGTGGCAACTTATCTTTTGCATCTATGTTTATTTCCTATCTGTTGATATTTGCATGGGACCTAAAGACATAACTTGTGATTGATTTATGTCATTTTTGCAAAATACTCTCTTGGTTTTCCCACTTTATTTACTTGTTAATTCTGGTTAAGGCTTCTTGTGATACTTTACGGTCATCATGACAGCATCCTTGTCATTGCTTGTGGCCTCACAATTCAGTTCAATTGACGTTTTCCCACTTTTTTTTTTTTGCTGCATGAATTTGCATTTTATTCTGCTCTTGTGCCTTGAATCAATGGAAATAACTCTATTTCAAAATGGTGTTAACTGGAGCATGCAGCCATCAAAGTTTTGATCAGTCAATTTAAACTAACAGTGAGTTTACGTGCTGCTAATCTCTTATCTTGCTTTGACGCTGGATGTGTGTGTGAATCTGTGTGTGTATGCGTGTGTGTGTGTCCATCCTTTTCTCTACACCTCACCACCTCTTCTCCTCCAGTCTTCTACCCGCCGCTCTGCAAAGGTGAGCTTGTCTACTGCAGACTGGAGGTCAAATGGGATCAAAAGGATGATTTTAGAGCGGCCGTTTAATACTGTTACTGTAATGTTATTTTTGCCTTTTTCTTTCTTTTTTTTCAGGGTGATAGTTATATTTAGGGCAAACCTTCAAATTATTGAAATCTTACTAAAGGTGGTGCATTTTTGTGTGTTGAATTTTACGCTTTGTGGGTAGATGGTAATGCTGTCCTGTTTGGTAGAAGCATTTTTTAAACCTATTTTCAAAAGCAGATTGTACTTCTCTCTGCACTACAGATGTCACACACAGTATAAGCATAATCAAAATGAGATTATAGTGTAACTGACTTGGTAGTTATCACGTGTATGAATGAAGCCATAGTACGACAGGGTTTCATTATTCAGCTTAAAGCTAACTGTGCAGCATTTAGGTTTTTTTTTTACAAGTAACTCATCAGAGTCCTAACGCAGTCTCTATGATCCTGCTGTGGCAGTGGAGCACACCACGTCTCACAGCAGCTACCTCCCTCCCCTCCCTCTTGGTACGTCCCCCCAGACGCTCCAGCCTGTCACTCACGGTACGCCCAGTCATATCAGGGAATCTCACCTGGCACTTAACAGGGTGTGAAATCCGTAGAGTGTCGTCCTTCGTGGCACAGGTGTATCGGTGTAGGACAGCATCCCTTGAGAGGGACACTGGGAGGTGATATGTTTGGATCTGGAAGACACGTGAAATCAAAAAGATTATTGTATTTTATAGCAAAAGATTTCAGGAGTTAATCACTGGGTTTATCAAAGGTGCATGTTAACAGTGGCACAAACACTTGTTTTGATGATTGCATTGTTTACTGACATTTAAATACTAACACAACGCCAATCCTTCCTTTCTCAGTCTGCTTCATTCCTCAACTTCTCCCTCTTGTTACTCTCTGACACATATCTGCCTTTGTCGACAGGCGTCTCGTGAGAGTCTCTCGACCTCTCTGTCTGGTGATGTCAGTGAGGCAGGTCTGTCCTCCCAGCAGGGTGCACTGGGGGCTCCTGTCGTGCCTCAGCCCAGCGGGTCGCCTGCAGCAGCCACCACCGCAGTCCCAGCAACTCCAAGCAAGGTAGATCACTGACTGTTGGAAGAACATTAATGTGTCGGAAAATAAACAACTAAGGGCTGTGGTTCATTTTCAGTCCTTCCAGCTTTGTCAGTACATCACCATTTCATTCTTATTTTTCCATCCTATTCATCACTTTAATATGTTTGTTCCTTTTCATCCATGTTGTTATTGTTTGACCAGGGGGAACCTGCCATATCCAAGCAGGTAGAGTTATCTAATGGCTACATGCATGCTGATGATACCTGGCATGAGTTAACTAACAAACTCATCACATCAGAGGGAGAATGACCCTAAACACACCTTAAAGCTGTACTGTGGTTTTGAAATGTCTTCACGGTGAATTTAATGGTGATGATGCATGGTTTAACTTGGCAAGACACTGAAAGAAATACTCCACTCCACCACTGTGTTGGGAGGGAATGGATTAACCTGTCTTTGTTGCTCTTTAATCTTTGTATTGAGGTGGTGTATTCAGAGGCTGAAATTGATGGCGTTATTCGCTAATGAATTTGGGATAGTATCATTCACATTTATCATTTTGTTCTGGGTTTTAATTGTTGGGACTTTGTTGTATTTCTTTACCTCGGGAAATAAATGAGTCCAGTTAATCCACTAAATTCGCTGATCACCTGCCCATCAATCCTTCTTAGGAGGAGGAATCGCTGCGAGCTCAAGTCAAGGACCTGGAAGAGAAGCTGGAGACTCTGAAGATGAAGAGAACTGAGGACAAGGCAAAGCTGAAGGAGCTGGAGAAACACAAAATCCAGCTGGAGCAGCTTCAAGAGTGGAAGACCAAAATGCAGGAGCAGCAGGCTGATCTGCAGAAACAACTCAAAGAGGCCAAGAAGGTACTCGGAAAAGAAACTATTAAGTTTTGCAACTCTGAATAACATTATCGGCATTTTTACAATGTGCTGAAGCAAGTTGAAATTAAACTGTGCGAATGAACGAATAAGCTCTTCAGTCATCATGCTTCCCTTTTGTAATGTTGATTTTGTGCCTTGTCCACTTTGTAGGAAGCCAGAGAGGCACAAGAGTCCAAGGACCGCTACATGGAAGAGATGTCGGACACAGCAGATGCCATAGAAATGGCCACTCTAGATAAAGAAATGGCTGAAGAGCGAGCAGAGTCCCTGCAAGTGGAGGTGGACACACTGAAAGAGAAAGTGGAGGAGCTCTCCATGGACCTGGAGATCCTTAGGCATGAGATATCAGAGAAAGGTGTGTAAGAGGAGAAATCAAACATTTGTACACTATTCACTCATTCAAAAAGACTCATTGTGTATTATAAATGTCTGTTATTCTTTCTTTCAATGATCTTACCACAGTCCCTCTCTTTTTCTTATACAGGCTCAGATGGAGCTGCCTCAAGTTATCAAGTCAAGCAGCTGGAGGAACAGAACAGCAGGCTTAAGGAGGCTTTGGTCAGGTCAGTAAAATGTCTCTTTAAAGCCCCTTTGAACTAAAGGTATAGATGAAGAAAGTTCTAGGTGTACAATAAAATGAGAAAACTGAAAAGGTTTGATAGAAATGTGGAATTTTCCCCCATCATCACTCTATCTCCAAAACATCACTACAAATCAAAGCATATTTACTTGCATCAACTCCGTAATAGAGTCATTGAACACAAGCCCTAGAAAAGAATCTGCCCAATTAAAAAAAAACAAAAAACTTTCCGTTTCCTCCTCAGGATGCGTGATCTGTCTGCCTCAGAGAAACAGGAGCACGTGAAGCTGCAGAAGCAGATGGAGAAGAAGAACACTGAGCTGGAAACACTGAGGACTCAGAAGGAAAAACTGCAGGAAGAAGTCAAACAGTCGGAGGCCACTATTGATGAACTGAAGGAGCAGGTGAAGCCAGGGAGACATGAGAATAGATAATGTATACAGAGAGCGAGTTTTTTCTGGTGCTTTTACATTATTACTTACAGACATTAAAAAATATATTAAAGTATAGTTACTGACAAAAAATGCTTAGATTTATGGACATTTAAAAGAAGCAGGGACTGTTGTTGATTGTGAAAACTACATTTGTAAGTCAAAATTTAACTATATCTATAGTTTATACCCTCTTTTGTTTGTGTGTGTGTTTGTACATGTACCAGGTGGATGCTGCACTGGGGTCAGAGGAGATGGTGGAGACCCTGACAGAGAGGAACCTTGACCTGGAGGAGAAAGTCAGAGAGCTGAGAGAAACAGTCACTGATCTGGTCAGTGCAGATGCATTTCTAATTTATCTTCAGTATTATCACCAGAGACTTGTGTATGACAGCACAAGCTACTTTCATAATAAAAGCTTTTTAACAGTTGTTAGATTACATTTCTGTCATTTAATAAATCACTAACACGTCTGTAAAGGTAAACAGAAGCAATTATGCAAAAGTCCAAAGGACCAGAATAGGATGTTTAGGAATTCTATATTCCTTAGATCAACGAATCACTGGACCCTTTTTTTCCTGTGCCCATAGGAAGCTATCAATGAGATGAATGATGAGCTCCAGGAGAACGCCAGAGAGACAGAGATGGAGCTGAGGGAGCAGTTGGACATGGGTACAGCGAAGGTCAGAGAAGCAGACAAAAGGGTGGAAGCTGCTCAGGAGACTGTGGCTGATTACCAGCAGACCATCAGTAAATACAGAGAGCTCACCGCCTCCCTTCAGGTAGGTGCATAGGCAGGAATACATGACTCAGTCAGGGTAGCAGCAGAGAACATACACTGTGCAAGTGAATGCCATGACACAGAGAGCTTTTTTCTGTCCATTAGGAGGCCAACAGGGAGCTGATCAGTCAGCAGAATGCAAATACAGAACAAGTTCAGCAACCACCTGCAGAGCTGTTTGACTTCAAGATCAAGTTTGCAGAGACCAAGGCTTATGCCAAGGTAGGACATCTGCATGATGACTGAGTTTACCTAGTTCACCAGTGTTGTTGTTGCTTTTATTTTCTTACCTAAAGACCAACAATCTGTGTGTCTCCAGGCCATTGAGATGGAGCTGAGGAAAATGGAAGTGGCTCAGTCGAACCGACAGGTGTCCCTCCTCACCTCCTTCATGCCGGACTCCTTCCTGCGTCATGGTGGAGATCACGACTGTATTCTGGTGCTTCTGCTCATTCCCAGGCTCATCTGCAAGGTATGAGGCAGTGTGACAGCCCATTTCAATTGTGCTCAGTCGGTCCTGAAACTAATGTATTTGTATCCTCTTGCTTGAAGGCCGAACTGATCAGTAAACAGGCCCAGGAAAAGTTTGACTTGAACGGGAACCTGGTGCAGGGAGCAGGGCTCAGAGGGCCTCCAGGAGAACAGCGCAGTTTTGCTTCTGGACTGGTCTACTCCCTCAGTCTGCTGCAGGCCACCCTGCACAAATATGAACAGTAAGCACAGCAGCTCCATCACTAATGTGTCAGGAAACAAATTATGGTATTATCATCAAAGAAAAAAAACTGTGTCTAAGCTGCTATAATGTACAAGTAAAAATCTCTAGAATGATTATAATCTGTTGCGATATAATTTTAAACCTAATTTACCAGCTAGATGTGTTTGTCTGTTCCTTCGTTCTTCCCCGTTTCTAGGGCTCTGAATACCTGCAGCGTGGAGATTTTTAAGCGCATGGGGACACTCTACTCTGAAATGAGCTTCCATGAACGCTCTCTGGATTATTTCATAGATCTGCTGCATAAAGACCAGCTGGATGAGACTGTTCAGGTGGAACCGCTGACTAAGGCCATCAAATACTATCAGGTAACAAAGGAATATTTTTTTATACGTCTCATTTAGTCTGTTAAACCTTCATTGTACAACTATTTTGAAATATATCAAACATATATCCTAAACCAATATGTTTATGTATGTACATCCTCCTATGGGTGCAAACTCATATACTCAGCGAAACAGACATTTCAAAGACAACATCTAATTGTGTTCAAATAGAATGTTTTGGTAAATGTCAGCTATCCTACTGGTGTTGTGTTTTGTCTTCCAGCAACTGTACAGTGTCCATCTGGCAGAACACACTGAAGACTGCACAGTACAGCTGGCTGACCACATCAAGGTACTTTAAGCTTGTCTGGTAATTTGTTAATACAGAGCAAACAGAATTCTTACTTTGTTTTTCATAAAACCTTTTTCTTCCCCTAAT
The DNA here is from genome assembly GCA_900302755.1 of Chromis chromis. Lineage (NCBI taxonomy): Eukaryota > Metazoa > Chordata > Actinopteri > Pomacentridae > Chromis > Chromis chromis. Next base: position 16,455 of record OMNN01066198.1, read on the forward strand.
TGTGCCCCCAAGGAGAGAGAAAAAACACTTCTGTTAGGCAATTTGGAAACAAAATAGGATACAAATATAAAACAGGTTTTCTCTAACTCTAACCCATTGCAACGTCTCACCTTCAGTTTACTCAGAGTGCCCTGGACTGTATGGGAGTGGAGGTGGCTCGTCTGCGGGCGTTCCTGTCAGCAGGACAGGACAGTTCTGGCCTCTCGGTTCTTCTGAAGGACCTGGACACTTCCTGCTCTGATATCAGACAGTTCTGTAAGAAGATCCGCCGCCGCATGCCTGGAACTGATGTTGTTGGAGTTCCTGCAGCTCTCAATTTTGGACCTCCGGTACAGAAACGGACACATCATACACATGAGCAAATTACTAACTGAGATGCTGTCCAATGATTTTTGACACTCTAACATGCAAATAGAAATGACAGAGCTACAGTGCATGTTTGACTGATGTGTCATGTCTCATCTGGCAGGTGTCAGAGACGCTGACGGAGTGCAGGCGCCAGTTGACCCGTGTGGTTGCAGTTCTCCAGGAGGTGACAGCAGCTGGAGCTCAGATGATTGCTCCTCTGGGAGAACAGGAGGGTCTCAATGCTCTCAGACTGGAGGATACTGCCTGCAAAGTTGTTGAGCAGGTAGCGTCATATTTAGCAGTTGAAAGACTCCTTGGTGATGTTTAAACATTGTTAGAGTTTTGGTCTAAGGGCATTTGTTGATAATCATTAAAGACGAGCCAAATTATTCTTAGAAATAATAATTAGGTTTCTTTGTAACACAATAGCAGGGCAAATTATTCTAATAAAAACATTCAAACACATGCACCAAATCCTGTCAGATTCACTTCTAAGATTTTAAGACACAAAGTCCTGTGTTCTGAGCATTATCCAGAACATCACTAGTTATTGCACTATATGGAGGTGGACATAAGATGCCACTGTCTCACTGTGTTCTGTATCTGCACTCTGTTCTCCAAGGTGTACGGCACACAAGGCGTGAATGGCCCAGAATTACTACGACAGTCATGCAGCTCTGTCATTGCTACCATGAACAAGATGGCTACAGCCATGCAGGAAGGAGAGTATGACGCTGACAAACCACAGGGGAAGGTATGTGTATGTCTTAACTTTTTAATGTTGATGTACTTCAAAATTCAGACGCTGAAACTTCACCTTTTGTCCATGGGCCATTCCTGTCCACAGAATTCTCCAGTGGAGATAAGAGCATCCACTGTCAGGGCTGAGATGACTGACGCCGAGGGTCTAGGAGTCAAATTAGAAGACAGAGAAACGGTCATCAAGGAGCTAAAGAAGTCCCTTAAGATTAAGGTAACACACTGAAAATGTCCAGCAAAGAAAAATCTGTCTGCCAGTTTGCAATGAAGATGCATGATATTTAACTGGTGTGGATGTGCTTGTCTTCTCCAGGGTGAAGAGTTGAGCGAGGCCAGTGTCCGCCTGAGCCTTTTGGAGAAGAGGCTGGACACCTCCACTAAAGATGCTGATGAACGAGTGGAGAAGATTCAGACCAAACTGGACGAGAACCTCGCCCTGCTGAAGAAGAAAGAAAAGTAAGAATGATAAAGATTCCACATCCTGCTTTGTTTATCATCTTTCCCTCATCTCGCTATTGTGATTCCTTACTCACCTCCTTTCCTCATCTTCAGGGAGTTTGAGGAGACGATGGATGCTCTGCAGGCTGACATCGACCAGCTGGAGGCAGAGAAGGCAGAGCTGAAACAACGCATCAATAACCAGTCAAAGATGACAATTGAAGGCCTGAGAAGTTCCACTGCCTCAGGAATAGCCTCCATCGTTCAGGGATCTGCAGGAGGTAAACTACTGTGCAGTTATGGCCACCTCTCGTCAGCAGATGGAAATGTTGGCCTTTTAGGTTTGACAAAAGATGTCATCCTCCTCCTTAACCTTTAGAAAATCAGTTTTAACTGACTGATAATGAAAAGGTTTTGCATTGAGTTTAATTGTATAGGAGATGCAAGTATTTTTCCCACCAGGCGCTAATAGTCTCCAAAGTTTGTTTGAAAAAAAACAAGTGCCACAGTGATTTTAAATGGTAAATGGTCTGCACTTATATAGCGCTTTTATCCAAAGCGCTTTACAATGTGTTTCGCATTCACCCATTCACACACACATTCACACACCAATGGTGACAGAGCTGCCATGCAAGGCGCTAATCTGCCATTGGGAGCAACTTCGGGTTCAGTGTCTTGCCCAAGGACACTTCGGCATGTGGGGGGGACCGGGGATCGAACCGCCAACCTTGCCATCAGTGGACAACCC
>OMNN01066209.1:0-12014 GCA_900302755.1 Chromis chromis
GCTCGGCTCGGCGCACATGTACGGCTCACACGTCCTGCTTGACCACACGTCGCTGGTCAACGCAAAATGGGTCACGTTAGCGAGCTGGTCGGCAAGGCTCTGCCTGACTTCAGTGTACATTTGTGGCAATGCTTCTCGTGCAAAGTAGTTGCGACTGGGAAGCTCATATCTCAGGTCCATAGTTTTCAGTAGCTTTCGTTATAGTACACCACTTGTCACTCTTCTTTTCATAAGGCACACTGCGGGAAAATGCAGCTTGAAGTGGGCTTTGTTTCGGGGCTGGAGCTTTTTCGGGTTGTGGATGGCTTGCGGCTGGGGCTTCTGCAGCGCGCAGCTTCACACGCTCTTCATACTGCAGTTTGTGGGCGGGGATGCGCGGAGCAGTGCAGAGAGCAAGGATCACAGCGCAAATTTGAACTATATCGATATATACGATATAGTCTAATTCCATATCACGTTTAAAAATATATCGATATAATTTTTATATCGATATATCGCCCAGCCCTAGCTCACGATACGATATATCACATGATACAGCGATACTGCGATAATCGATATATTGCAAGATAATCACATAACGATACATCACGATATCTATAACTGAAAAATACAAAATGCCTGTAAAAAGGTTAAGTTCAGTATTTATTACTAACCCAGCGATGGACATTGTATTGCTGGCGGTCCTCGGGGACGAGAAAAGAAGCTTTGCTTTAAACACTGTATTAACGGCTGCAGGCTGACTTGAAACGTTAGCTGCATCCGCCGCTTTCTCGGCGAGGAGTTCAGGATGGTGGCGTTGCAGGTGAGTTTGCATGTTTGTGGTGTTGCCTGTGTACTTTACTTTTGAGAGGCAGTTCTTGCATATGACATAGTCTTTGTTGAGCTTGCTTGTTCCCTCAATGTTGCGAAGCTGGGTTAGGGGCGTCTCTTACGGTAGTGCCGCTGTCCTCCATTCTACCTGTACAAACTCTTCTTCGGCCATTTCATTTCCGCTCAAGTCTCCCTCATTAAAGTGATAAACGCCACCGTATGGAGTCATTAGGTAGTGACGCTGGGGAAATGGCAGCTGGCAGGGGAATCTGGCAGGGTTTAGAGTGCCTTATTAGAGCGCCTTATTATATCAATTAAAGTATCCATATTTGGTGCCAGCGTATCAATACTCCTATCTGTATCGAGATTTTGTCCCACTCCTAATTACAAACAGTGAAATGTCCTCACAATAATGGCTCTGAGTCAAAATCAGTCCTCACAAAGCTGACACATAAACAACAAGTCATCATATTTGTGGCAAAGTTGCCCAAGATCAATCTGGTGGAAATCTCTGCTATGCAGTAGTTGGCTAACTGAAACATGACACTGGCAAACTACAAACAAATAAATTATATAAAATTAATATTACATAAAGTACAATTTCAGTTTAATTGTCCTCACTTGCCTGTTTTCTGGGTCTCTCATTAACTTGCTCTTTTTAAAATGACATTACAGGAATTCTCCACCCTAAACATGTGGTCACATTTCATTGCATAATAAAAATGACTAGCATCTGATCTGTGCTTAACCCTGGTTTGAAGGAGTATGCTGAAGCCATGTCAAATAACAAAGCCAGACCCATTCAGAACTCCCGAAACCCTTTTATATACAGCAAGTTAATAGTTTCCTAACTGCACAACCAAAAACGCAATTATTTGGAGTCAGAATGCATTCGAATCTCAGTCAGAAATTGTTGGCAGTGTGTTGGATGCAAAAGCAGGAACAGTCAGTTCTCAACTTAAGAAAATATGAGCATTTTCTCCATATGTAGGTAATCCAAAATCACAGATCACAACCATCTGAACAGCTACTGGTCCACAAATATGTAATTTCCTCTTAGCAAAGTGACTAAATCACGAAGACACCGATGCCTGACTCATACCCGTGTATGAAATTAACAGCCTGACACTGGGATGCTGTTTATCAGACTTGTAATGACAGATTTGTATGTAAGTCTCAGTTGTAAAAGGGGTATCTGATACTAAAGCTGGCTTATACTCCATGCAAATTGCCCTTCATCACACTTCTTTCCAGTTTCAGATCGAATCAGCTATAAACACTTGGAGAGCACATTTTACAAACTAGTTCTGACAGACCATAATCCGCCTCTTAGTGTGAGTCATGTTAGGAAGCATGCTGGTACCTGGTATGTAGTTGCTCTGGGGCTCAATGCCAGCAGGGAAGTTGGTGTTTTCAGGGATTGAATGGCTGTAGTCATCCAGAGGTGGGAACTCACTGGGGATTTCTGTGTGTCTGGGCACCAGCACTGGTGGGAGCACTGTGTAATGGACAAAAACACAAACAGAGACAACAAGAAAATCCTTAGAATATCCCAATTCTGATTGGTTTTAAGACTGGACCAAATAAACAAACACAATTCTGCAGAAAGGCAGTGAAATAGGACAAAGGTTAGTGCTATAAATCACAGGAACCATGTAAAACATCCTCCCTTAAATCTCTGGGGGAGAAAAAAAATCTAACATGATGATAATGTCAGACAAAAGATAAACACTCTCCAAGCTTGCTCTCATACCGGGTGTCTCCACTCTCTGGTAGTGGTATGGGTTGACGCACACTTCATCCTTCTTTGTGTGGAAGGCGTATTCACACAGCTCCACCGCCCGCAGCTCGTGGTGGGACTGCAGGTCAGGCCAGCGCCACAGACGGCAGTAGATGACGTGGGGGAGACCTTTTCTGTGGGAAACCTGCAGACGGCCATCCAGAGACCTGCAGAAACAACAAAAAGAAAAAAGTTTTGTCAGTAATTTGCAACCTTTGGTTTCAAGTAGGTTTCATCCAGAACAACAAAAAATGTTGTCTGTTTTGTATTTTGATAATTTCTCAGTCTCATATGTGCAGTGATTCACGAGCTGAAGCAAGTGGCGCGGCCAATCGACGCCTGGACTATGCATTCTGTCTCTTATGTACCATTAAGTGCTTTTAAGTGACACAACCAGTTCACTGAACAACGGCAGGTAGCCATCAACCCCGCTACCCTTCTCACTCACGGTGGCAAAAACATTCATAACTCTGAACTCCCATGGTGCATTGCAGCACGACAGTTTAGTCCTGTGACTGGCTCTGTGATCGCTACAATACGCTTACAAAAGAAATGGAATAGCATTGTTTTGTAGTAATATTAATTTGGCACTGCTTTACATTTGAATCAATGTGAGCTTTTCCATTTTAAGAGTTAATAGTAATAACTAGTTTTAATATTGTAGCGATGCCAGAGGTGGTAGCAAGTACGGGACTGTTGTGCTGCAATGCATTATGGGAGTTCAGGGTTATTAATGTTGTCAGCACCATGAGTGTGGAGTGTAGCGGGGTTTATGGCTACCTGCCACTGGGCTTGAAATGAGTGTTTTGCCAAAGGCGTGTTCCTGATAGTCTAAAAAACTAAGAGAATCTGCTTTGGTTAGTTCGTAGAAAAACATGAACTTTGACTCAAACGTTTTTCTTCACCGCTTCTCTGTTCAATTTAATAATATTAAAGGTTATTATTATCCCAATTTTGCAGCGCCCCCTGGAGGCCACGGCATCCTTAGCATTTGCCTATATTACCTATTGGAAGGGCCGGCCCTGGTAATGCCAAAATTTTTGGATACGAGACAGGTTATTGTCTAATTTGCCTTCTCTACCCGCCACTGTGAGTCAACTTAAAAAAATAAAATAATTTGTATACATTGTCCATCTAATTATTCATTTTTAAAAAAAGGCTTTTTTCTACTTTCATTTGCATTCTAAGGGCTCTGACATGAGTTGTTTGCCTAAATTTAAGAATTCTCAACTGTTATTGATGTAGTAATAAAGATGTTACACCTCCTTTTGATTGGTTGTTAAAGGTTGTGGCTTAACTATAAACATGTGTTGTTTCATTTCATTTCATTTTACAAGAGCTGAGTCTCAGTGTTGACATTATGCAGGTATACAGCCTTTTCTTTCTTTCACACTTCTGTTCTCCAAAACACAACAAAGCACAAGATGTGGTGTTTACTGTTAAGTCTAGGCTCTGAAACTTCTGGTGAGAGCCCCAGCTGTGAACACACCAGTTATGAGGTGATGTTTAATAATAAACAGCCAGCAATGATATTACAGTATGTATAACAGGAATTTCATTGTGTTGCATAACATCTGCACTCGTCTGGTATACAATGCCCCCAGTAGGATAATGATTTAGGCCGCCAGATAGTAATGAGCGATAGTTTGACGTTGCAGATTGACATAATGGGGCTGTTGCCTGTAATCTCAGAGCACAATGACCCATGAAAGAGAGAAAAAAACACACTCATCATCTTATGCAAGAGGCAATGGCCACATATGTCCCCTCTATCTCTCTATCTCACCCACTCACTCTCACATACAAATATAGAGTAAGGGTCAAAGGCTTAAGCTAAAGCCCTTCAGAAGGACAAATATCATTCCCCAAATAAAAACAATCCATGCACTGTCCAACTACGGAAATGCTCAGCTGTGCCCCATCTGGGTCAACTGTTACATCCAGCAAGTGGTGTTTTAATTTTTAATTGCAGGAGCTTCATTCCCCGTCTCTGTGCCTTAAAAGCGGTTGAGGGGACTGTATGTTGACAGGGAGGTGGGGTGTTGAATTTGCAAATGGTGTCTGTACGTGCATGCAGGCTTACAAAAACATTCAGCTGAAGAAGCAAGACATCTGTGGACAAAACCTGGTTAAGCTCAGAATCTGAAAAGCACATACCTCAAGTAGGCAAATGACAACTGGTGTGGCATGCCCACGCTACAAATGTGCACTCAGAAGAAAAATAGGGGACCAAATGGTGAAAGAAAATGTCTATATAATCCAGAAGAACTGTCCTGTTTTTTTTCCCCCAAACCTTATATGAGTGTAAATATACGGAAGAGTATTAGGGCCACTCATGAGAAAAAAATATGATAGGAATCATGCACTTCGAGAATAAAGTCGAAATGTCTCCCCTGGTCCAGATTCGGAATTCCGGCATCAGTAACTCATTAGCGATACGTTGTCTAAACATAAACGATGCCTCTTTCCCATAGTTTTAAGGTAGACAATGTGCTACAAGCCCAGTTTTATTAAAAGTAGTTGTCTTTCAAGCTGCAGAAATAACATTGGTGTCTATGTGAAGCCGGCTGTGAGACGAGTGGACGGGGACCGTCTGCAAATTGCAAAACCGCTGCAACAACAAAGAGACATTACACAGATATTTAATAACTTCACTCTTATACACTGAAGTGTCACCAAAATCACAGCAGCCATCAAAAATGAGCCACTTGATGGCTGCAGTGATTTTGGTGACACTACAGTGTATAAGAGTGAAATTATTAAATATTATTACCAATGAAAATTCCTTAAAATGATGATTTTTTGCCACTAGCCTCACCACCTGCTGTCCTGCCATCCCCCCTCATCTTCATTCCTAGCCCAACCGGTCGAGGCAGATGGCCGCCCTCCCTGAGCCTGGTTCTGTCGGAGGTTTTTTTTCCCCCCTTCCTATCCTAGGGGGTTTTTGGTTCCTTCCCACCGTTGTGGGCTGCTTGCTTATAGGGAATCCAAAAGCAATTTCTGGATTGTTGGCTTTTCTGTTTTCTGTTCTTCCTTATGATGATAAGCATGATGTGATGACATATGTTGTAAATATGTGCTATATAAATAAAATTGAATTGAATTGAATTTTTTTTTTTATCTATATCAAACCAAGTGTTTTAGTATGATCAGCAGGAGCCGTATATATCTATCATATGATGAAAGTCAGGTAGCAAAACACAAAACAAAACAAAAAAACAATCCTTGACCTTTGCACCTCAGTGATCCTGTTATTTACCATAAGAAGCTTAAGTTGACAACAGATTAGACACTAATATGGTCTATAAATGACACAGAAAACCAGATATTTTTCTTCATAAATGTCAGAATAGAAACAGAAACAGTCTCATTGTACAATCTGTTTTGCTAAGTGTGTAGCGTGAATAGTTTTTGTTTCCTGTCAAAAAGCACCGGTGCTAGCAGTGAGAAGAAGTTCTGTGGAGTCTCAACAGTAACGACAGGAACTCCGGCTGTCTTCATTCAGTAAACGAGACCGTCCCAAAAGAGGCTAGAGTCAGATCAAAGAATTTCAGACTTTAGGCTTTTAAATCAACAGCAGACAACAGTGTTCGGCCCTTTGATTACAGTGCTGTGATTAAACATTCAACAACACTGGGAGATCTGGCTGCTCTCACAAGTACCACCCAGTTACTTACACAGAACAGACAAATAAACACCAAGCCTTAAATTATTATGTAATCAAATACAAATCCCTACCATAAACACTTTCTTTGTGAAGCTCAAACCGGCCACTCTGTCAGCATTTTTAAAGTTGTGTTAAAGCTTAAAGTGATATTAAGCTAATATTTTGTAAGATGTTATTTAGTTAGTATTTATAAAAGTCCACTTGTGACTTCTGTTCCTCTTTTCTAGTGCAGTTTTACTGTGTTTGGCATATTTTGCTGTGATTTACTGTAGCTGCATCCTTTTACCACATTGCACTGTTTATGACTAACTGGGGAATACAGATCTTTTATACCAAGTTGCATCAAAAAATCAGTCCGTAATTAAAGCTAATTCATATTCAAATTACTGAAACGCTTTGCAGTCTTTTAAGGTAAAATTAAGGTAACATAAAGTTGGTAGCTTTGAAAAACTGAACGTAACATACCTCAATGTTACAAATAGTGCAGCAGAGAAGTGAAACTATCTTACAAACATCAAACCTGGCACAAATACTCCTTAGGGGGTTACGTTTTTGAAAAAATATGCTGGCCACCTGAAATTCAAGGTTTCATTTTTTGCGTATAAATTGCCTATTTTACCTCAGATTCTCACTACAGTAACCGATTTAGTTGATCTTGGTATTAAAAAGTAGGTTTTCAAGTATGAGGAATCCAAAAATACAACTCTAAGATCTCTTTGGAGCTTCTTTCTACCATTTCTAGCCCAAAACAGTGAAAAATTAACAGGGAATACGGCATCTGCAATGATATGAAACAAATTTTTAGTAAGAGTGATACATGTACATCTACATCTAACCCTAAGACCTACTGCACTACTACAGCATTATGTAGGTTAACCACAGTTCTGTAATTTTGATACGACGTCCCAAATAAGGTAAAAATAAGCTTCTTAGTGATTCAGAAGTCCAAAAACCAGATTCTGCTGGTCTAAAATGTAGGATTCGGGACCAGAATCATCCATATTGGGCAAGTCTGTGTATATTTATTGCAATAAGTAATATATCAGTATTGATTATGGCATCTTGAATTTCAGGTGGCCAGCGTATTTTTTTCAAAAAAGGTAACCCCCAAGGAGTATTTGTGCCAAGTTTGGTGCTTGTATCACATTTTGAAAGGTTCACCTGAAAACAATCATTTATCTACTGCACAGGAAGCTGAATCATTGTAACCTCTCCAACAGCCACGATGACATGAGGGAAACACATGGAAAGTGCATTTGCAAAGAGGAATGGTACTCACATGTGAGTAAAAGTAAAAAGACATTGTGCAATCAAACATTGGAATAATGCCTCTCTGACGGTATCCACAAAAATTGTGCATTAAAAGAATCAATAAGGCGGTACAGCGATTGGCTACGACATTAAAACCACTAACAGATGAAGTAATTGATCATCTAGTTACAAAGCAATGTTCTGCTGGGAAACCTCGGATCCTGGCATTCATGTGGATGTTACTTTGACACATACCACACATTTAATTAGGCCAGTTGTTTTGTTGCTAACTGGTGCATATTGTAATGTGTCAATTACTCATTTTTGGATAGGAAGAAAGAGAAACACAATTGTCACTGTAGATGTGTTAAATGGTCACATAGGGCTAATTCATCACTGGTATTTGTTTTGTTGAATGGGTGTTTGGTGGGACTGTGTGGGCTGAGACAGACAAACTACAGTGGCTTTACGGGATATTTGGTGTTGCCCTACTTGGTGTCCCCCTTTCCAGTCAGTGTTTTTAAAGGGAAGAGTTGCTGTAATGTTATGAGTCACACTAATAAGCTTAACAGCCGAAGTGCACGTGTGCAGCACATGAGAGGATCTACACTCAACCAGAAACAAGAAGTGTAACTTCATACAGCAGTAACAATAACTTACACCTACGTATATCTCTCCACTTTGCCTTTGTTAATTATTTCAATGGCAGTAAAGGAGAGTCGGTTTAAGGTAATTACGTGCAGTACAATGTCTCAGTGGGTTTTATAAGTGCACACATTTTAAAAAAGCAGACTAATATCGAATTATCCTGTCAAATTTCACATTGATTTTAAAATTTTGGTTCTCACTTTCCGAGCGCTGCATGGAGGCCCTGTATATTGCGGACTTGCTGTGCCCCTACTCTTCAGGGAGCACCCTTCAGTCTTCAGGACAGAGTCTCCTGAAGGTCCCAAAGACCCGTTTTAAAACCAGGGGAGACCTATCCTTTCAGGCTGTTTCCCCCAGACTCTGGAGCGATTTGCCCTTGTCACTCTGCGTGGCCGAGTCTGAGGACTCTTTTAAAAAAGCAACTGAAGACAACTTTATTTCGGAAAGCTTTTGGTTGATGGATATTCACTGGAAAATTTTACAAAATGTATACTTATTCTGTTTTATTTCCCCATGTTTTGTACAGCACTTTGTGATTTTTATCTGTAAAAAGCGCTTTAAAAATAAACTTTACTTACTTACTTACTAGTGTGTGGAGGTGTCAGATTAAGACCTCCAGCCTGATTTGTGGAACCTACACACATGTGAATTTCTTCCTGATAATCAAGTCAGCTGACATGTGACTCTGGTCAGTCTTGTGTTTGAACTGATTTGGGGTGTGACATGTGATGCAGAGTATTTTCTGTCTTATTTTAGATCTTAGACGTCCGTAAAGGAATTTGTTCCTGGACTGAAAGGGCCCCTTCTGTGGTGTTTTCTTGTGAGTAAACAAAAGTATGTTTACATTCAGTGTTTCTAATTAAAACACACTGTATAACTATGAGGTCTAACCAACATGTTCAGGGCATTAACTTCCTTATAAAACATTTAGAGGAAGTGATTTTTAAAATGTTAAAACTGTTAAATTTGGGTTGCAACAGTTATTAATTATTTTCATGATCAGTTATCAATTAATTTTTTCATGAGACATCAGAAAACCGGGATAAATGTCATTCACAATTTCTGCTCAGCCCAAGGTGTCAAATATGTACTTACTGGGAACCACTTGTATATAAACTGCTCTATAGTGCAAATGTCAATTAAAGCTGCAGACTCAAAAACAGCAGGCTTGCAAGTGTTTCTACACCCACAACTGTTAGTGGTATGCAAACACTTTTCACACGTGCACGAGAAAGCAGGGAGGGAGACCTGCTGACAGCAAGAAGAAGAGCTGTTGTGTTTAACGTGTTTAGCTGGATAATATGAAAAAGTCAAAAGCAATGTGTGCACCCACTTAACAAGAATAGGGCTGAGGATATGGAATACAGTACAGCATATTGACATACTGCACAAAATGAGCATCCAGTTTACTTTACTGTTTTGGGGCATGTACAGATAACACAATGTGCATCAGATGGACACAGAAGCCCTGAATTTAACAGAGGACATCTAAGTTAAATGGTATACTTCACAGCACTGACATGACAAGGCAGTTTATTCTATTATATGGTTAATTTGATTTCAAAGTAAACCAACAGCATCAAACACAATATGAAACACACGAGGCAGGTCCAGACACACACTGTATCCCTCTAAATCTCAATGACTCACTTCACTGAAGAGATTTATGAAGGCACGCTGAATAAGACTTTGAAGAGAAACACCGCCCTGACAGTAACAATCGCTCCTGTGCCACCATCAAGCCTGTGCGTATTGTTTAGACGAAGAGCCAGCAGCACTGTCTAAGCAGTCAACCTCAGATCCTGCAAAACACTTCAAAATGATTTGGAGCTCATAGTGCTCCAGCTATGTAGCAGGAGGGAGGCACAGGGGGGGACAACTATGACCCCAAATTCCCTGCTGGGCTTCTGTGTGTGTGTTCCAGACTGAAGATTTAAAGGACATGGGTGGGATCTGAGGCCTTCCAAGAATTCAGATGAGCAGTTTTCAGTCCTCAGCTGCTCTCTACTGCACCAGTAGCTGGTTGATACAGATCAACACTCACTCATTTTATCTGTGTGGTACAGAAAAAGTAGGTGGATTCAGACTATAAAGGAACAGCTTTATTAATACTGGTAATTTGACGCTGGAGGACTCCAAATTCATCATGTGTCACTAAATAATTGGGTTTTTAGTGTATCTAGAGGTGTAATAGGAATACAATGTGATGTTAGTGCAGCAGATAAATGATTGTTTTCAGGTGAATCATTCAAAATGTGATACAAGCACCAAACTTGGCACAAATACTCCTTGGGGGGTTACCTTTTTGAAAAAATATACTTGCCACCTGAAATTCAAGGTGGCTGCCATTTTTTTTCAATATGGCCACCATAATCAATACCGAAATATTACTTTTCGCAATAATTATACACAGACTTTCCCCAATATGGATGATTCTGGTACTGAATCATACATTTTAGACCAAGCAGAATCTGGTTTTTGGACTTCTGAATCACTAAGAAGCTTATTTTTACCTTATTTGGGACTTCAGATCGAAATTACAGAACTGTGGTTAACCTACATAATGCTGTAGTAGTGCAGTAGGTCTTAGGGTTAGAGGTAGATGTACATGTACATGTATCACTCTTACTAAAATTTAGTTTCATATCATTGCAGATGCCATATTCCCTGTTAATTTTTCACTGTTTTGGGCTAGAAATGGTAGAAAGAAGCTCCAAAGAGATCTTAGAGTTGTATTTTTGGATTCCTCATACTTGAGAACCTACTTTTTAACACCAAGATCAACAAAATCAGTTAGTGTAGTGAGAATCTGTGGTAAAATAGGCAATTTATACGCAAAAAATGAAATCTTGAATTTCAGGTGGCCAGCATATTTTTCAAAAACGTAACCCCTAAGGAGTAATTGTGCCAAGTTTGATGCTTGTATCACATTTTGAAAGATAGTTTCACTGATCTGCTGTACTATCAGTCGATTAAATGTCAGGAAACAATCAATGAGGTCCTAAACTCCAAACAAAAACAAGCAGCAAATCCTCACATTTCAAAGCCATAACCAGCAAATGTTTGGCATTTTAATGTTTGATAAATAATTAAATTTTAATATTGTATTGAATTATATCTCTCTTGATTTACTAATTCATTAATTAATTATTCAGCTATTTACTGCAGCACTAGAGCTTGCATTCAGGTTTAAATCTCACCTGCACACGTATAGCCAAATTACACACAGAGAAAAGCAGGACAGCGGCACCAGAAGTACTCATGAGCTCAGTCAATTAAAGCTGGCACACTTTCATCCGACCTGATGACTTAATCTTTACAGCTGCCATTGTGATTTACAGCAGACTCTCAAAAACAGGTAATGTAGGGATTGCAGACATTTTAGTTGGTATACTGTAACCAAACCCTGTTGTTGCTGTTCTGGGTTGTTCTAAAACCTCCCTACAAATGTCACATGAGACCCAGCAAGAGAATTAAATCTACCGCCTCACTTTGTTTTGAAGGTTTGGCTCAGGGACATGGATTTGTGTTGTTACTCAAAGGCCTTGTAGTGCCCAAGGTTTGGGCTCCTTTTATTGTTTACATCAAAAAACACAATGACTCTGCTAACTAAGTAGTGTCTGAGGATTTATGTGCTCCTCTTGAGTGTAGTTTAATGCACAATTTAATTAAACTACCTTTTAAATTGTACATCCTCAATGCAGCACAGCAGCTGTGGGCCCTGGAGATGCTCCATATTTGTGCATGCATGGAGACTTATATGCTATTGTCACAGTCTTTTTCACGTCTGTGGGTGTGCAAAGCGGGAGGCCTTTCTCTTGTTTGTGTTTTTGTGTTCAAATCAAATTAGCACTGGTG
>OMNN01066224.1:0-15580 GCA_900302755.1 Chromis chromis
AGGGGCGGCCATTGTAGCGTGAAGCGAGGGCAGAGAGTCTGTTGGCACGCCGACTCTGTGCTGTGGTAAATGGCTGTCAGACAAATGGGCTGGGATGTCTCCTGGTCTCCTCCCCCCCTCTCTCTTCTCCTTTCTCTGTCAGCCTCACTGGCTCTCCTCCTCACCCCCCCTCACCCATCCCCTCTCTAATCCACACTCTGGGCTACAATGAACTTGGCAAGCAAGACACTAAAATGTGCCATTGGAATATGCAAGAAGTGTTTGGAGAAGCTGTTAAAGTGCTAAACAGCAAAAACACTGCAGGAAACATTACTTAGTTACAGCAGAGCAACATGGAAAACTGACTATTGTGCTTGCAGTGCTGTTACAGGTGCTTGGCAGCTGATTCAATATACAAAAATGTCAAAGTGTTGCTCTCATTTGATTAAAAAAAAAGCCCAAGTTTTCCACATTTGTAGAAGACTCTCATCCATCCATCCATCCATCCATTTTCTTCCACTTATCCAAGGTCGGGTCATGGTGGCAGAAGACATCCTTCTCCCCCGCTACATTTTCCAGCTCCTCCTGGGGGAATCCCAAGGTGTTCCCAGGCCAGATGAGATATGTAATCCCTCCAGCAAGTTCACAGTTTACCCCGGGGTCTCCGAAGGAAGACGAAAACCTCCAAAGGAAGCTGCCCAACTGGTTCCTTTCGACGTGAAATAACAGCAACACTACTACGAGCTCTCTCCAGATGTCCAGCCTCGCAATGGAAGAAGCCCATTTCCGCTGCTTCTTTCCGTCACTACCCAGAACTCATAACCATAGCTGAGAGATTAGACTGACCAGTAAAACGAGAGCTTTGGCTTTCAGGTCAGTTCCCTTTTCACCATGATAGTCTGGTATAACATCTGAACCACTGCCATTGCTCTCTGTCCATCTCCATTTTACCATCTCCTATGAACAAGATCCTGAGATACTTCAACTCCTTTGCAACCCAGAGTTCCCCAATTTACTGGTTTCCAGTTTAGTTTTCAAAGTCGACAAGTACGGTCTTCCCTATTATTATTATTACAACCAAAAACAAACACTTTACAAAGACTATATTGAAAATTCAGGCCCCAAAGTAGAAATTCAACACAATAGAATTGAATACAAATGTGATAACTGACACACAAGTTAGAAAACCTGTGATCATTGATTTCCAATGACACCAATTGCATGAACACAGTTATAAAATGAGCTGTTTCATAGTATTGGACAAACGGACATGCCTGTCTGCATCTGCATTATTGTTTGACTCAGTTCAGGCACCAAAACTACTTGGTTTGTTGTTTATCCTGTTGCTACGTTTACTACATGTTCCAAATCTACATTGTCTCCAGAGCATATGAAATACCCACCTATTCATGCGACCGCAAAAGGTTGCAGACATTATCAGGGTTACAATCTTTTCATCAACGATCAGAATGGATGATAATGCGCCTACTGAGTCTACAAGAAGCTGGAGGAGGTCCCTGTCTTATGAGTCCCTAAACATTCTTCTTGTGGGGTAATAAATCATTCCAGAACCACGCCAAGTAAAGTTAAAGCTCCTTTGTGTAGGATTTAATGTGTCTCATTTTGCCGACTTCTAGCAGTAGTGTCAAAAACTACAATGAAGCAGACGGGAATTCCTCAGAGGGCTTTTTGTAAGATATGCAAAACTGAATAATTCGACGATTCTAGCATTTTATTGTATGAAATAACTTCAACTCTAAAGTTAAATTTCTGTATGAGTGGTTTAGAAAACACAAAATTTGAATTTTGAGGGTTAGATTGTTGAACAAAGACTATTCGCTGCAAACATACCACTGGACATCTGCAGTAAAAACTCATAAATTCAGTTATATTTTGACAAATAGGCATCGTCACTGTAAGAACGAGTAAAACATCAGTTAAATGTATTCTAATTTTAAGGATCTGGAAGCAGTAGCAGCTTTTTAGAGCTACTACACACATGGATGGTTTTGTGGTTTATATATTCACATATGGTGGCAGGTAACAATTTCTTGACCAATACCATGATACAGCATCAATGATTATCATCTTCATCCATTAACCAATTGACCAACAGCACCTCAGGTCAAATGTTGGGTTGTTAGCGCGAATGCAAGTGTCTCTACTCAGTATAACACTTGTAAGAGGGCATTAAATGTAAGCAAAGACTCAACAGAAACCATCCCTGGCTTTGTGTACTGGCCTATATTGCAGGGAGACTGGTTTTATCACAGAAACAGGAGCTGTAAAAGGATAATAGCATTTAGACATGCTTTTGGAAAGCAGACGAAATAGAAACTGAAAGCCAACACCGCCCCCATGTGGGACAAACTGAGATTACAAAAATCACAGCCAAGCAAGACATTTGCGGTGCATTTTCCTCATTACACAGGTATTATGATAATGATTATAATTACTATAATTGCGGGAGAAATTATCTTTAATGATCCGCTTGGGGAACTTTGCTCACAGCAGACGTTTGGAACAGAGGCACAGGTGGAACTAATAACATTTATAATGGCTGCATTCAATTTAGATGCTCCACTTCTAGGATCGTGGTATTGTGCATGTTAGCTCACAGGCATGGCTTACAGGACATGTAAATGGAGCTCAGACAGCATTAATGTTATTAGTTACACCTGTGCTTTTCCTTCTGACAAAGCGAAAAAAGGGTCTGCATTGAGAACAGTCTGCCGGGTGCTTGAAAAACGCAACCCAAACCTCAAGGAAAAGGCTGTAATTAGTAGGAAGTTGATCCGACCTCAGATAACTCTCCACCACTTGTGTAAATACATGAACATTTAAATAATTGTTCCTCAATGCGTTTATTTCAAACTCTTTAAAAGGGAGCACTGTCAAGGTTCTGGACTTTGTTCCAGTGTGAAAATTAGACAGATCAACCTTCATACCTTCAAACATCTTCAGAAGTTTGAAGTGCAGTTTGTATGGCGGGTTTAGAAGAAACCTCAGTGCTCTTTGGTTCAGAGATCTTCAACACACTTTGCCTCAAAGGATGTGTAATGTAAAGAAAAACTGTCTCAATTCTCCTACATTATTTTTTAAACTGACGTGTTGTCTATTAATAGGCTGTGGCAACAATGACCCAATCATTTAGACATTGGTGAAAAAGTTATTCATCATGTATTTTCATAATTGATTAGTTCCTGAATTAAACTTGTTTAAGATTTGATGCTTTTCTTTGTCAAATATGAAACTAAACTCAACATCTTTGGTTTTTTTGGCAGATTGGTAAATACAACAAGTAGCTAAAATACATCAAAATGGATGATGGTGGATTATTACAGTTATGTTCTGCTACTTTCTGCCATTTTTCGACAAATCAAATGTAAAAATAGTCTTTAGTTGCAGCCCTAGATCACATGAAGATTTGGCACAGAGCAGATTTCTACATCCAGTTTATAATACATTTGTGGAATGATTCTTTTCAGCCTAACTCAAACAGATTATCAGCCTTTAATGAGTTTTGATTGAAGAATGATTGGTAATTGGAAGAAAATTGCACCTATTCTGACTCACCAGGTGTAGACTTCGGGTATAAATAATTTCCGCTGTAAACTTAATGCAACTTTCTCCTCCTCCTATCTGTCTGTTACCATTTACAAAATGCCTTTTACTAGAGGAAACAGGAACCCACACACTGAAAACGGCAAGTTTTGGATCGTTCAATAAGGCAGGCCTGACTATGGCAAAAGTTCCACCAAAACAATTCCCCATCACTACATCCTGGGCTGAACACCCTCAACGTGACTGAGATTGGTTTAAAGAAACACAAACAAATGCAAACACTGCATAGCAGAATGATAATCAGGTGCAGTCAGACCATTCCCCAATGCAACACACGATTTGGAAACACGTCCGGCTATGCGAAAGTACCAGGCAACAGTCTGTGCAGAGTTGCATAGTCGATGACTGTCCATGGACTGGATGGTACTACTGAGGCCTGTTTCTACAGTATTCAGTATCAGCAAATTAGTGCTACAACAATGACGGAAAAGCAAATACATCAGCACACTGCAACAGTCTAAAGTAGTCTTACTATTGTACATTTCATAATAATAATATTAATAATAATGCATTGGTTTTATATAGTGCTTTTCTGGACACTCAAAGACGCTTTACATTGCATTATTCATTCACTCCATACTCGATGGTGGTAAGCAATCACCATCGGCCCCTCCGACCACCACCAACCACTCACTCTCACACTGCATTCACCCATTATTTCAATTTGTGGTGTGGAACTTTCGTCGCCCCCTTCTGGCAGTAGAGTTGATCATTCAGTGTCATTTTAATCTGGATCATCACAGACTTTTCTAAATGTTTTTTGGTCATACTGCTAGTTGCTGTAGCCTAGTCTGTCTCTTTTGCTACTTAGATTGGTAATTAACATAAAACACATCACTACCAGTGCACAACAGTAGGAATGCTGCCACAGAAACCAGAATAGAACATCTGGTATACTTCAAAATACAGACAGATTTGCCTGCCGCCGATAGGCTTTATCAGCATTGTGTGAACTCATTTGTAAAAGTCACACATTGTAGCTTTAAATACTCAAATTCTAATTACATTTTAATGAAAGACTTGATATCAGCAATATTGTAACTTCAGAATTACACAGAGAAAGTCTGTTTCCTGGACATAAGAACAATTATAATTGGGTATTGCTTGTAAAAACAGCAATATAATGTCACCATAAAGTTTAAAAGACAGACACCAGGCAGAAAATTCCACACATTGCTGCTTCTGTCGCTTTGGTGTTGATCATTCTTTTTTACAATCTGCCTTTTGGGAGTTCTCTAACTTTGCTAGCATTCAATAAGGAATTTGCATATAAACCCTTTTAGTGTTCAATTTAAATATGCAGTAAAAAGGAAATGAACCAACCTGGTTTGTGTCTTCTTCTGGGTTTTGGGAGGACTACACCAACATCCTGCACAAAAATAAGAAAGAAAAATGAATTACTTTTATGATACAAGTCTTAGACTTAATAATAATATGTGTTGTTACTGCAAGCAACTTGACAGGACAAATCCTATACTGAGCTGAGATTACAGAGTTTGTCCTGTAGGTGGAGCAGCTGCACTTCCACACTGTTAGGACCAGATTGAACCACATGTGATGTTCCTCCTTCCTACACGGTTCCTGTCCTCCCACTCTTCTATGCATCTTAACATTCATCACAGCTGAAGAGGAGCTTGTTATCACGAAGAAGCAGGTTCCAATGTTTCACCAGAAAAGAGGAAGGCAGCCTGTGCGCAATTTGACTGTGTGAGGTTTGACAAGAGAAGGCAAAGATTAGAATTTCACGATGCTCTGAGGAGCCTTTTCATGTCAGCTGAGACACCTTCAGGGTGTCACAAAATGTCATTAAATGAGTTCACTCGGTTTAATTAAGTTCAAGAGGGGATTTTCTCAAAGCTGTTGGGGTGAAATTCCATCTGTCCATCCATTTTCTTCCACATCCTGCTCCCAGGTAACATTTTTTAGTTACCAATGGGATTTGAGATCCCAAGGCATTCCCAGGCCAGATGAGATATGTAAGATATGTTCACCCCAAATTACATTTTTAAACACATTATTTCAGCTCAGTCTTGTGGGGGGTTGTGGGGACACTTGCTTGGACAACCCTTAATGGGGAACAGTTCAAAACCCAACAGGCTCCTACTTTGGGTTTCGTCTGGGTTTAGCAAGTTAAATTTAAATCTTTTTAACACCACATAAAATACAATTTAACACATGCACCACAAAATAATGACAGAAAAGCAGTGTGGGAAAACAACCCCTAAAAATATCCTTCTTAATGTGCCTTGAACAACAGAAAATGGATGGATGGATTGAATTTTGTCCGATGATGCTGACTAAACCTCCAGAAAAATAACTGACTGCATCACAGTCCATTGTCACAACAGATCCACTTTTAGTTCAGATGTGAACAATGTCTTCTGACAGCATAATCACACACAGAAACAGGACTGTCCACAGCAGGCAGGAAACAATGTCCCAGACATTGAAATGTAAGATATTTTATTACCTCTTGTCTATGGAGGTAAGTAGGTGATGAAGTAAAGACGAGCCATAAGAGGAAGTCACTCTGTGTGAACTTTTGCTTACAATCGCAAGTTTTATGTAATAAAAGGGGCTCAAAGGTGAAAATTTGTGATTGGGCTCCATCTGACCCACATTACAGAGCAGTTTTATGGTTTCCTCAGATGACATGGCAACAATTGGGATGTTTAAATAATCAATCATCATTTTTAAAGCAAAATTAGTTGGCAGCAACTTTTCAAATGTGAATAGTTGTTGGTTCATGAACTAAAAATTGAGGAGTTCACTAAAAAACAATTGATGACTGCAGAAAGTCATTGTCAAACACAGAGCCGGCCCTACCCAATAAGGCGTCCTAGGAGAGATTTTATATGGTGCCCCCCTCCATCGGCGATTTACATAAGCTTACAAAAGAAATCAAATAGCATTGTTTTGTAGTAATATTAATTAGGCATTGCTTTACATTTGAATCATTGTGAGCTTTTCCATTTTAAAAGTTAATAGTAATAACTAGTTTTAATATGATTATATTGAAGGTGAATTTTTTCCCGATTGGCGCCCTTAGCATTTGCCTATATTACCTAATGGGCGAACCAGCTCTGGTCAAACATATTGACAATGAAAAACAACTATTGGTTGTAGTCTTACAGTTCTCCTATAATGGAGTAATACGAGTTTTTCAGAGGTTTTCTGTGTTTTGATTACTTGATAAACAGAGAAAATGAAAGCAATATCATGAAAGTCAATGTAAACCAACATAATGCCTTGTTTTCTAGGTTTCTGTCTTTCCCACTTTCTATCCCAATGTGTCCAATTTTTTTGTCCTTTCTAAAAGTTGGAAAATTTATGCTAAAAAGTCGGAATTCTTTAACTGGTCACATGTTTGTCATCATCACCGTGATAAACAGAAGTGCAGTAAAATGAATTAGGTGAAAGCAAGAAATACACCACTGAGCCAAAATATGATGATGGACCAATTGGAGTCTCGTAATTTTCAAGCAAAAATGCCAAATATTAGCTTCTGCAGATTCACAAACACAAACAATAGATGTTCATCTTCATCATATGTGATACTAAACTCGACATCTTTGACTTTATGGTCAAATGAAGCGAATAATCGAAATAAAACCCATCAGACTGTTGGAAATTGAAACAGGGTATTTTTTAACTAGTTTTTTTGGCATTCCACAGACAAAACAATTAGCTGATTAAAAAAGGAAATGGCTTCCCTAAATCACATCATGATTCTGCACTTTCATATTCATTATATTTCAAGACATTTTCAAGGTCTTCAGTAAAAACGTCCTTGACTTGATGGATTGCATTACTTAGTTTTGATGAATTTTAGCATTTGGAAAGATGTTGCTTTAGAAGTTAATCATTAAATGGCGAAAATGGGAACAATTTATTAAAGAGGCAGAAGTCAAGAGGACTTTTGCGAGGGAGTTTCATGTCTTTATCTATTGATGAAACTGCAAACAGCTTCTTTTGCTTTCCTTTTCTTTCCCAAGCATTAATAATTTATAGATTTTTTTTTGTTTGTTTCGCTCTTTTGTGTGGAAGTTTACATGTGTAATGTGTTCCTGGTTAGTCTCTCCCTATTTATTATACAATTGCAAGAAAAAGTATATGAACCCTTTGGAATTTCATGGTTTTCTGCATTAATTTGTCATAAAATGTGATCTGATCTTCATCTAAGTCAAGGGTATTGACAAATATAATGTGCCTAAAATAGTAACACTAACAAAAGTATGATCTTTCATGTCTTTTTTGAGAACAACCATAAAAACCTCATAGTGCTCGTGGAAAAAGTATGTGAACCCTTGAGTTAATTACCTCAAAAAAGCTAATTGTAGTCAGGTGTTAGCATACCTGGAGTCCTGTTAAGAACATGAGTTTGGAGGTGTGGACTAGAGCTACTTTGACTGATAAAAAACACTCAAACTTTTTTAATTTGCTCTGCACAAGAAAAATACGCTGATGTGAGCCATACCTCACCAAAAAGAGCTTTCAGAGGATCTACGATCAAGAATTGTTGATTTACATAAAAGGGTTACAAAGTGATTTCAAAGACTTTAGAAATTCACCAGTCTACAGTTGGGCAAAAGATCTACAAATGGAGACACTTTGGGACTGTAGCTACTCTACCAAGAAGTGGGCACCCAGTCAAAATGACCCCAAGAGCACAACGAAGATTCATCAGTGAGGTAAAGAAACAACCCTGAGAGACAGCCAAAGATTTGAAGGTGTCATTGGAACTGGCTAACATCTGTGTTCATGAGTCTACAGTAAAACATTGGACAAGCAGGGTGTCTATGGCAGGACACCATGAAATTCCAAAAGGGTTCACATACTTTTTCTTGCAATTGTATATAAATTATATCGTACTTCACACTCAGGAACCCAGCTTACATTGGGGACACTGAATTCCATCATAGAAATAGAGCATCACAACAGCGTATTTATGATACTCCATCGCTGGTACCCAACAAAAAAGAACTTGTGCTGCTTGGTTTGGACTCGAGTTTGAACTTTTTGCACTGGAACTGAAACAACACACACAATCACCATCTGGAGAACTAACCGTGCTCTCCTCCAACACTAACACGGAGCTTTAGCAGCCCTTTAATCAGGGTTATCCGAATCAAAGATCCCAGCCGGGGTGGCGGTCAAGTCGAGGCTCAGATTTTAATCAAAGAAAAGAGCGAGCAGATATCCGAGAACATGAAAAACAGAAGCGGGAGCCAAGAAACGACAGAGCAGACAGGCGAATTTTCTTGTTGATTACACGACTTACATCCGCATCATTTGCCGTTCCCTTTTTCTAATTAAGCAAAATGGTAGATTTTTGCTTTCAGCTGCACGTTTAATACTCGGTTCGGTCATTTTTCAAATTAAAACTGGTTTTTACCGAATTTGCAAAGGCTCCTAACCCTCCTAAACAGTGTGAAACAGCTCGATGGGTTACAGCAGAAGACAAAGCAGAGCCAAAAATACACCCAACAGTCAAGCGCTTGAACTCGACACGTCCTCGGTGTCAATCAGGAAACACTTCACCTAAAACTGAAACTAACGGCTCAGCTGCAGGGTCAGAATCCAGAGCACTTTCTGACAGCTTCGCACAACTAAAATAACAAAAATCTGCTGTGTTATCAGGTCCAGTGAGGGAGAAACTCAGCTTTAATCTTAACATTTATCACATACATCACACATTTATTCATAATTCTGGATTTTTTTTCAATGACACACTCCAGAAATTGTAAATGCCACAATAAAAAATACCAGCTTCTGTGCATCTATCCCACCATCATGAATCACTGTTTTTACACTTCGCTCATGATTCATAAGCAAGAAAGCAGAAAACTCCCAGAGCAAGACAGTCACGCAGAAGACATTCAATAAAAATACACCCGGTGAATCAATATTATGTATCATCCTGATGCTCAGCAGAGAATATGTTAATAAACTAGAGGGATTGATCCACAGAGACTGACACTCACTCTTTTTTTAAATCTAATTCTGCATTCACTATTTGTCCTGACACTTCAATTCTGTCTCCACAAATTCTTATACAACTAAATTGGCATTTTCAATGAGGCTTTGAAGAAGCTGGATTATTCTTGTCAGGACTCTGAAGCTTCTCCTGCATTTTCTGGGTCGTATTTTAACCCAAACTGTGGTATTTTCCTGAACTTAACCACATAGTTTTGGTGCCTAAACTTAACCAAACAACAAGTGAAAGTAAATAACAAGTGAAAACCAAACTTTAGTCAAGAATAATGGTCAAGACATTACTTCCAGTCTTCTGGGTGAGGGTCTTCTTCCATCTTATGCCTCCCCTCCTATACCCTTGCATGTGGTTTTGTGGCTGTTCCAAACTGGAAGTCTTTCCTACTACATCAGGCGGGAAAATGTGGTTGTTTCAAAATAAAATTACATTTCTTTCAAAGTGCAACTGAACGCAATACAGGCGTCTAGGAATGACATTTCATGGAGACCGGCTTATACACTCCAGTTTCATAGTGATTCTGTAGTCTATATGTAGAAATCTGGCATCATTCAGGTTAAGTGTTTGAGCAATGCAGTATTTGTAACAGCTGTGTTGGTGAACAAATGCATCCTCTAAGTTTCACATCATGTGCATAAAAAGAGCAAAAAACAGTTCTCATTAGCAGGTTGGAGAGGTGGTGGTGGAATTAACCAAACACCAGATGTTTAACCAGGAGACTGGAGTTTGAGTCTTATGAGGGACTTTTATTTTTTTCAATTATTTTGTTGCGTTTGCTTTGTTTTAAACCACTTGGACTTGTAGTTTAAATAGATTAGATTCAGGAAAAGATTGTAGTTTGGTGAATTACACCAGTGGAGAGGCTAACCACAAGTCCCGCCACAAGAATAGTCCCTAAAAAACATAAGCATCTCACAATTTCACAGCGTTTTTTGTGAGAATATTACCTTTTGGAACTGAGATAAGTTTCCTCCATAGGGCGGCTGGGCCCAGCTGAGGTGGTTTGGGCACCTGATTAGGATGCCTTCTAGGCAATTTATCTTGGGGTTTTCTGCACATTCCCAACTTGGAAGAGACACTAGAGGGATTATCATCTCATCTGGCCTGGGAACACCTTGGGATCCCCAAAAAGAAAAGGCAAAATGTTGCTAAAGAAAGGGACATCTTGAATGTCCAGCTTAGTCTACAGTTACCTTTGACCCGACTCTGGATAAGCAGAAGAACATAAATGGATGGAACTATTTTGTGAGTTTTATATTTGGTCACGGTTGATATTGAATTCAAACTTCCTTTATCTTTTACTAAAAACGTACCAAACTGACCCCTTATATTCTTTCTCTAGTTTTATGTTACTCCCCTTTCTCCTGGACTAACTTGTGGGTGAAAGTGTAAAAGATGGAAAGCAAATTGTCCAAGATGCATGCTTTTATTTTGTAGTGCTGGAACAATGAGGCTTTTTAGCACAATCAAAAAAATTTAAATACAGAAACTGAGGATTTGTTGGCAACCGTACTTATTTAAAGCTATTCTAAAATTTACATGGAGATCTAATGAGATGGCGCACTGACACCTTGAGTTTTAATCAAAAGCAAACACCATCTAATCCTGTAGTTCGGGATACTATAAATGTCATGTACATGTACGGAGGTGGTGTTGATCAAGCAGCAGACTGCAGGGAAACGCTTCCTCCTCAGAGCTTATTCACATGCCTGCCGACCTTAAATGTCCTCCACAAAGCAAGCCGTCATGTAAAAACAAAAGCCGGCTCTGGCGTGTAGCCCTGCTTAGGGAATCTGTGAGGTCTAATTGGACTGAATTCACAGTATATGCGTCAGGAAACCAGAAAACCCGTAGGTGAGAAGCAGCGATGGGATTGGAGGTTGGATGATGCATGTTTCCTTCCTTTTTTCCCAAATCCCACCGCACAGACGGATGCGAAGCGGACACGGGGGGGATGTCTGTAGCCTACTTTCATATATTTGCATATTTTTCATAGAGGGGGGGAAAAGAGGCAGCAGGGACGATGTAGGGGGCCGACAAGGACAAGATGGGAGGTAGAAATCCAAAGTCAGCATTTCGAACCCCTGGAGGTCACTAGGGACGAAAACAATCTATTTTAAACCTGCCGACATGTCTTCACAACACCATTTGAAAAACAGTTCTGCATTGCTTAATTGATTCAAGAGTGTTCTCCAGATGATTTCAACACACATTTGAGCCCCACATGAGTGAATATTTGATCAGCATGTCAAAAGGACAATGCGGCGAGTCCAATAACTTACGCAGTAGCTGCTAACAGCGGGGGGGGAGGGCTCGCGACGGCAGACAGGCAGCGCATCTAATCTGTTTTCTAAAATTACTTTGAAAAGCAGCAGATTAAGTCGGAGTGGTACCTGCAGCGGGACGCAGAGAGAAAACCTCAGGCTGCATGAGGACATAATCTGACTCCACAACAGGAGGACACCCATGCATCAAGATGCTCAGCCTGCACGCTGTGAGGTCTAAAAGGTCGAGAATCTCATGGTTATTCAAACCTTGTAGGGGCCCGTGTTCTTGTTTCATGGCCTCCTTCGGCTTTCCACAAGGACACAAAGTGTTCTCGAAGTTACTTAAACTCCATCTATTTTACACCTGAAGCTCCACTTAGTAGTCACGAGGAGCAGCCTGTCAAAGCAGGTGAATGATGATGATGATGTGTTCTCCGGCTCTCAGGGAGCTTTGTCAGGTCTGAGGAACGACCTTGATTTCAGCTCGAGACACATTTGTCACACACAAGGGTCGAAAAGTCAAGATATCTCAGTTTCTGCCTTTTTTTATATGGAAGTTCAATGCTAAGGGAGCAAGTGTCCATTTACCTTGAGGGGTTTCTGGTCATTTTTCTTGCTCTTGTCACATTTTTCCTCACTGTGGGCTCATTTTTCACTGCAATATAAATTCCTGTACCTCTATGGAAACAGAGCAACCATGAATAGAAGTAGAGAGAACTTAGAAACGTCTTCTGTGCAGTGTGACACAAAATGCAAGAATTATTTTTTAAGTCGATTTTTAAAAAAAATTTGTTTAAAAAAAAAAAAAAAAAAGTGATTCCAAGATTTTTTTTAGTATAACAAAGTTAGGATGACATAAATCATAAAAAAGGAAAAACTAAAGTTGAATATCTTTGATTAATCATTTTTACAAAATTAAAAGATCAACCATTTCAGCCAAAATGTCCCTGAATTTATGTCTTATGACTGCTGACTGCTGCAGCGGAGTCACTCATGGCTTCTCAGTTATGCTTAAAAGGGCAGAATTTTTTTAAAATGACACATATAGAATAAATTCATTTTAATGAAAAGGTCTTAATTTTAAGCTTAGATTTGGTTCATTTCCCATTGGGAACACGTGACTATTTCAATATTTCATATTTACATTTTTCACTGTAATATAAAGTCCTGCACCTTGATAGAAACAGCACAACCATAGCTAAAAGTAGACAGAACCTAGAATGTATTCTGGGCACCGTTCACACCTGGCCACAAAGATCCCCAACGAACCCCATTGTGAGAGTAAATGACCTAACGACTCGCATAATGAGGCGAGGGGCAACACTCACTCAGCAGACTGGAGCTTCAATAGTGTTAATGGCTCCTGAAGAGTGATGAAGCCTCTTGGATGAG
Source organism: Chromis chromis (assembly GCA_900302755.1). Taxonomy (NCBI): domain Eukaryota; kingdom Metazoa; phylum Chordata; class Actinopteri; family Pomacentridae; genus Chromis; species Chromis chromis. Next base: position 13,255 of record OMNN01066224.1, read on the forward strand.
AGGTGAAACGTCTTCGAGCAAACTCAACCAACTCCAGATGCTATGATTGAAACCACGAGGATAACCATGACCTGGATGACTGACAACCTTCACAGACATATTCTGTGCAGCATTACAAAGTTAGAAGGCCATAAATCATAAAATGGAAAGTTGAAATTCTTCGAATAACCATTTAACAAAAATTGAAAAAACTTTGAATCAACATGTGCAATATTTTTCCAAGTGATTCCAACATATTTTACTACATTTTTAATTAGTTTCCATACTTGTGCCATGTAAACACAGCCTGAAGTTCAACGTAATTCAGCTGAAAAGTCCCTGAATTTTTGTCTCATGACTGTTGGTCACAGCTGAGTCACTAACGGCTTCTTGATTATGCTAAGAAGGGAAGAATTTTTTAGTTTTTACAGGATCCGTTTTGAATGAAGACTTTATTTTTGGCAAATTTTTGAATGACACATGAATGACTAATTCAATTTCACAATGCTAAGGTTAGATTTGGCTCATTTTCCCAGTGGAACCACACATCATGCTTTAAAGTGTCAGAAAATCCAATGATTCTCTCTGTTTTTACATATTCTGGCTCTCATAGATGTCGTCATTCTGCCATTTAAAAAAAATATGACATATCTTTAAAGCCACTGGCAGGTTTTGGGTTTCAGAGGATTAAAGGAATTTCTTGAGGCCCAGTCACGGCAGCATTTAAAACTATTTTTAAGCAAATGAGATCATTTCAGTGGCATTACCACAAAATGGAAGGATGGATGAAGTATTCATGCCCCCTTGAATTCACAGTTTTCTAGTGTAGCCCTCAATTAACCTCCCCTTTTCCCCGCTGCAACATCACTGCAATAATGATGCAGGAATTACACCAACTGAAACAAGTGACATCTGTGCAGTCGTCTGTCCTGGTGAGGATCCAATAGATCATGAAGCTTCTGGTGTGATCAAGGCTTTACACAGCTTAGAAAATGTGCAAGAAAATTTGAAAGATAATGTATTTTAATCATCAAGTGACACTGATTTAGTCGTATTTCCTTCAGCAAAACTGTGACATTTTTTAAGTTTGCATCCAAATAATAAAATCCCTGCCTCGACTTTCACCTTGAATCATCTTTATCCTTGTTTTGCCTCCGAGTTTCCCTCCTCGCAGCTCTGCACCGTCTCTCCCAGTGAAGCTGTCAGCTGGGCTATTTTTACACGAGGAGAGCGTTTTTGATCTCATCACACTCACGCTGCCACTTGCGACTGTGTTCGAGTGTGTGGAAGGTTAAATTATGGCAATTATTTTTCAGATTTGCAGAGCACCTGTGGATGCCCCAGATAAAGGAGGAAAAATAACAAAAAAAAAACAAGAGTAGAAGTCAGATCTCACGGCTTAAAGTCCCCAGAGACTGCAGTGTTCGTGATGCGCTGCAACGAAACCCTGAAATAAAATGTACATTTTATGCTTCCTGCAGTCTTAACAACAGTGAGGCGAACAATGTAAACCTGGCACTGGTGGAAAGACCATAAGAGAAATTTAGCTGCACTCTTATGAGTTCAGTTGGTAAATTAAAGCAGTGGTCAGTGAAGAAATTAGTCATTCCAGATGAGTCATTTCATCTTTTTGGGGTATTGTTCAAGATTTGACATTGAAAGCTTTAAACTAGTTTGATTTCAAGTGTGTAGAATGTGTGGGGATTTGTAGGGTTATACCAACTGGCTGACTGAGACAAACTAGTGTAGTTTTATGGCTCTGGTTACTCGCTGCCTTTGTGTTTCTGTTGTTTTTCCTCCTCCCCCGTGTCTTCTATCGGTCCCTGGTTTGTCTGGTGTTCCATCTCCACTGCTGCCTGATTTACCTGCACACCGGAGACTCACCCTCCAATAAAAACCCTGCAGAATATCCATCCCAAATCACACAGTTTGTCTTTGTGGTACCAACACTGAAGCCAAACACTCTCTCAGGTTCATTCTGCCAACTCAGCCCACAACAACAAGACACCCAGCTTCACTCGACAATTCCTCCAGTGTAAGATGTTGTCGGTCTATGACTACGGCTCCTCCTCTACAATCAAAGGCATTTTTAATTTCCATTGTGAACTGTCCAAGGGAGGGGTAGGCAACCCTGGTCCTAGAGAGCCCCTATCCTGCATGTTTTAGATGTTTCCCTCTTCCAACACACCCGATTCAAATGATCAGGATCGTTATTAGGCTTCTGCAGAGCTTGATGATGAGCTGATCATTTGAATCAGGTGTGTTGGAAGAGGGAAACATCTAAAACAGGGGAGCCCAATCCTGGTCCTCGAGGGCTACTATCCTGCATGTTTTAGATGTTTCCCTC